>VWZZ01007217.1:511043-545351 GCA_013399095.1 Psophia crepitans | reverse complement strand
TTGTCGTGGTGCTCCTTGGGGCCGCGCCCGTGTGGGGGGTCGGAGGAGGAAAGGGGATGGGGTCTGCCGGTCCACCTGCGCCCGACTCCTGGCGCCAGCGGCCCGCGGGGGTGCCGCTGGCCTGGCCCGGCCCGGGCGGCCAGAGCGCGCACCGGGGGACAGGCTGCAGGTCACCGCTGCAGCACTGCCCGCGCACACCGCTCCTGCGGGTGGTTGCTCTGCGTTTGAACAGCAAAAATCCTTGAGCTGTTGCGAGTCCTGTGTCAGTGCGGCGGCTGAACTGCGATGCACTGCCTTTCTCAGCCAGCGGTTGACAAGCGGCTGGCGGTCTGCTGGGGGAGGTGAACCAGGGAGCTTCCAGCGCACGGCTTGCTTCCTGCCTCTTCAACAGCCCCGCTAGCGGCCTTCCTCTAACGCCATCAAGGAGGGGAAAAACATGCAGCAGCGAGCTTCTCCAGATCTCCTAAGAATTGGGAGAAACTCACCTTAAGAAATGTCTCGAGCGGCAGCCCATCTTGAGGGAACAATGGGAGGAGGCAGCACAGAGCCTGTGAGGGCTTTTATTTTATTTGCAGCATGTCAGAACGTCACCGAGTAAAGCACAGTGAACAAAAGTTTTGCCCAAGGAAGCACGCAGTTAAAGAGCCAAGCAAATGCAAACAGCCCTAAAGCAACTCACAGGTACCAACACCAACTTGGTAGCTATAAAAATAAATATATTATTTGCTCTGGGTGTTGCTAAGTGGTTCATTCAAGGAGCCACAGCAAATACCCCTGAGAACAGAGTTAAGTGGTTTTGTTTGAGGCTCAAGTGGAATAGCAGCAATGCCCAGCAATCTCACCCCTGAACCAGCTGCAAGTGAACTACCTCTAGTTCACTGTCCCGCTGCTGTGGGTGACAGTACTAGATGCTGGAAAGTTTGGCCCTGAGCCACGCTGCCTCTACTGTTTCACCTGAGGTCCTGTTGAACAGATTTGACCACACGACTGCTTTCCCAAAGATGCTACAGTGTCACAAAGCTGCCAAGTTAAGCAATCCTAGAGAAAGGCTGTGGATATATTCACAGATCTGGTGACAGTACTGGCTCAGGGGAAAATGTCTGAAAGGCAGAGATCAGTTTGGACAAGAGCAGCGAGTTCCCTGCTCTGTGCTGCTTCCTGCTGTGAAAGTTGCAGTACTTTCCAAACAGCTTCTGTCTCATACAGATGTGACCTGCCACCATCACTTCTGGGAAGGAGCAGGTCAGTAATCAATGGGATAAACCCACGTATTTTAATTGGATGCTAGCTCAGTACAAGTTGGAGTAGGAACAGAACAAAAAACAGACAAAAGGACTGAAACATTGTTTTAACAGGCAGTTGAAAATGCATGCTTATCCACAGCTATCAAATGTATGACAAACCCATCTGCAGTTTCTTATAATAACAACGGCATGCAAGTAAGTGATAGACAAACAGCAATTGTCTTCTCCCTGCTATTCACCACGGGCAAACGTGCATTAAGCTTTGCTTTCTGTTATGCCAGTGCAGTATCTCTGAAACCTACACAGTTGGCATACGCAAAGGCATAATTTAATCTCTTACTTCCAAAGCAGATGCTGTCACCTACACAGGCGTGCAGCACAAGGCCCATGACTCACATCAGCAATATTTCAAGAAACCTACCTATACTGAAGGCACATGCTAGCAAGAGCGTGTTAGTGGCGCACATCCAAGAAAATAATCGTTACAGACCAGGCACTGATCTACTTGCACTGTAGCCTTTTGAAAAGTCTTCATCCTTCTTATATTTGCGCTTAGTCTGGGCATACAAAAGCGTGAGCAATAAGCAGCTGTTGGTGGGCTGAATTGACCCAGTCCTAATTGCTAGTAAGCAGTTTCATACAGGTAACTGAAGTGAACCACAGTAACTTTTGAGTCGTGTCAGGCTAACAGTCTCCATGTCAGCTGCCGTGAGGAAGACACACCAAAACAGACTGTTGTAATCACTTGAACAGAACTTTGAACGAGAGGCGAAGTTTTTCTAGGGCATGGAAGAACCTGTGTTTCCAACTAGGAAACAACTAGGTAGACTCCCACAGGACATCTACCTGTCTTAATATCTCTGTCCTTCATTAACTGCACTCAGTGTAATAGCCAGACCAAGATTAAAACAAAAGTTATTTCTTTTCCATGCTTCCCAAATCTTCATTGGGAGAGAACAAGACAGAACTTGCCTAGAATAGCTCTTCTGTTTAGCTATGTGAAGTTGTTCAGCCAGACACAAAACAATGCAGCCATTTACATACAATGTCTGTACAATGTATCCAAAATAGTTTTACCAATAGTATTTCTGCATAATATTATATTCTGGGTAAATACAAATACTGAACTAAGTCAGTTAAGTCTCTTCCTTAAGCAGAAAACGCAAGAGGCAACATTTTAGGCATTAACATCTATATGAGATTCAAGGTCTGCAAAGTGTTTTCAAAACACCATGTTCTATGCTCCAAAAGGATTTGGCTAATTTTACTGGAAGAGTAACTCTTCTTCTGAAACGCCTTGAGAATTTCAGCTGCATGGAGTACAGGAACAATGCTGTACTCGGATCTGGTAAACATTAAATTCCTCTCTCCTCCTTTGTCCTCTACCCCTTCTTGCTGACAGGGAAAGCAAAGTACAAAGACCGGAGGCAGAAGTGGAATCTAGGTGTACATTCCAGAGCACTGTCCACCGTGCTCAGAGGCTCTTCATTAAACAGCTCCTTTCAACTTACATTGCAAAGAGCAAATTGACACCTTGCAGTGACGGCATGCTACAAGGTGCATCCCAAGCGAGTATATTGACATAATGTGGTAGCAGGCAAAGGGTGGACCTTGGGTCAGGGGGCACTACTGCCATATCAGTTTGACAGACTGCTTTTTCCTCCCAGCTCAGCTATCTCTTCCCTACATTCCTTCGCTCAGAGAAAGTAGACTCTGGATAGCATGTAAGAGCAATCTTTGCCTTTAATCAAAGTTATATTAGTGCCTCTTTGAAAACACACTTTGAAGTCAGATTTGGACCCAGCCATTGAAGCTGGGATTAGCATTTGATACCAGTTTAATAGGATTGGTTTGTAATTTGAACCCAAACTGGCACCAGCATCAACAGGTGCCACATCCATTGTTCAATTTTTTACGGAAATCATACCAGCAAGCTGTACTGGAAGAATATGCTTTACACAGCAGCTTTTTCATTTTTCCTGCCCCAGATTCTATCACCTAGGAGTCACTGCAGATGTGCTGCCTTCCCATCCACCACCCTCGCCCAAGGAGGTAGAAAAAATTAGACCTCTGCACAATAGCCGTGGATGTAAGAAAACATAAGCTTTGTTGTTGTTCACACACACCACCACAATTATTCCAACACGTATTCATCCTTAATGGGTCTCTTGCACTGGGCTAGATGCAGCAACTGGAAAATAAAGAAAGGCTTTCCATCGGTATGGCTGCCTGAACAGGCAGCTAACCACAGCCTTTGAAGGCAGTAAGAACCACAATGGCTCCCTCGAGGGGAAAAGATTAATTTACTTTGTCCTGAACACTGAAAGCAGACAAATGCCAGCCCTTGACTGCATAGACCTCCAGAATTTTTTTCTTTCTCCTGAAGACTTGCAAAAGCTTCAGAGATTGCAACTAAATCCCCTCCGTAAATAAAGGCACACAGATTTTTTCATGTGCTACAGAGGACATGTAAAACCTCTACAAAAGTCATAGCCAAATAGTAATGTAAGTAAAATATACTAAGCCAGGCAACTGCTGAGCTGAAATGCCTTTAAAGATACTTATATATCTAAGTACCTGTTCAGAAAAGAACCTATTTCCAAACACATTTGGTCTTAATTCAAACACATTCTATTTTATTGGCAGTTCTTTTCCTTACAATAGAGCAGATAAACTCTTCTAAAGACAAGGCCTCTGTCAAAGGATGCTCCCGATCATTATTAGGTCTAATTATAGAAATCAAACC
Source organism: Psophia crepitans (assembly GCA_013399095.1). Classification (NCBI taxonomy): domain Eukaryota; kingdom Metazoa; phylum Chordata; class Aves; order Gruiformes; family Psophiidae; genus Psophia; species Psophia crepitans. Next base: position 541,361 of record VWZZ01007217.1, on the reverse strand, counting down.
ATGCACCAAACATGGTTTGCATGTTAATTCATGCAGAAAAAGATCAACATAGTAGGCAGTGCTGTGTGTTAGAGGCAATACAGAGCCACCTGAGGACGGGAGCTCAGAGAAGGATGCTATCAGCTGACACTATTGCCCACCTAATGATCCAAACCTGCTCAAACTGAGCCAAGAAAGTTGCTCTGGCTGTACACTTAGGGTCCAAGGCAGCAGAGCTGAAGGTTGATTGGTTGGTTCAGGACTGAATTCAAGCCTGACTTCTATAGAGGTGTGGCTGCTGACACTGGGTTTGGTCAGCTTTAAGCAGCCTTTGGAGTGAGGAAGTAAAGGAAATGGGAAGTCTGTCCTCTAGAGCCAACATAATTTGTCCAAAGTCAGAAGATAATTGCTTATTTCAAGAGGAGCTGATGCTGCGTGCATCAGCAAATCTCTCCGTCTCTGTGCAGTGTGGGACTTCAGTGATAACAGCAGTGTGCAACTCAAGGAAAGCAGCTGATGAGGAGGGTGCAATGAAGGTCAGGAGAACCCTTTAAGCTCAATTCTTATACCTTCCTTGAAGTCACCATAGAATTTAAGAAGCAGCCCTAAGGAACAGACACCACATTGAGTCAGAGAAAACAGCAGGCGGTAGAGCAGCTCACAGCCAAGTGTTTCCCACTAGAAATGGGTTGCACTAAGCTGTTTTACTTGGAAGGACTGAGAAATTCTCTGGCAGCAAAGCACCTGCTTTGTGGCTGCTTATGCCAGTGAAACAGCCAAAGAAGCTATCCAGGATCCAAGAACAAGCATTTGAGATGGCAGCTCTTGGCAACATAGCTTCAAATAGTTTGAGGCCTCTCCACACTGTTTATATGTCACCCACAGCCAAAATAGAAAGGAGACAGGATTATGTCAGAGCCCAGCACTTTAGAGAAGAGCAGCGTTTTGCGAAAAACCAAAGGGAACGAAATCATAATCCACAGATGGATGACAGAAGACAGCAGTGGATGGGCAAGTGGTCCCAACAAAGACTTTATGGTACTCCCAAGCACAAGGAATTGTCTAGCAGGAAGGTACATGGCTTGGTGAGGAGGCTGTGATGCTGCCAGACTGCTGCTAGCTCTAGTTAATCCCAGATACCAGAAAGGTCTCATACAGCCCATATTACTAAGGTTGCACTGGCTGACAACCAGGATTACTCAGCTTTACCACCGAAGCTGGATGCATGGCTGTAAAAAGTCCACAACAGACACAAGGCAGCCAAATGCCTGGGCCTGGCAATGAAAATTTTCCTAACGATATCACAGGCTTGCTCTGCAGAGAAGCAGGGTCTAACTAACGACCAAGACAGCGGTCAATAGCTGGAGAAGTGAGTGCTGAGCAAGGCTCAGTTCTGAGCCAGTCAGCCCCCTTATCTGTTACTTCTTCACTGGCTCTGAACTGAAAGATGCTCTTTCCTCCTCCTCAGGTCTCGGTTGCCAGAGCCCACCCTATTAGAGGGCTAGCAGTGCAGGAGCAGACTTGTACTGATCAATTATGTCAGAGCTGAGGCTGTCTTAAATGCAGGCAAAGAAAAATGGTACTTGCTGTTTTAACTCCAGTGCTCTCCAGTAATCGTAGCTACATGAGGAGGAAGACACAAGGTATAAAAAAAGATAGGAAGTAAGTTGATAAGAATTAAAATCACAGGATTGAAGGAGGATTTTGTAATTAATTTATATCTAGCATTTGTTAGCACACTACAGAATCACTAATCAAGACTGACTGTTTTCTCTGCACTGTTTACAATTCTTTAATAAAAGGGAGAGATTTGCTGAGCACAATGCAAACAGTTTTCAGTTCCAGATGGCAGACAGAAATACAGCCTACAAAAACTCCTTGGGTACAAATGAGAGCACATGGAAGATGTGCTCCAGACCCTACAGGAAAGCTCCCACATCCAACTATTCCCATATGGTCATGACTTTTCATATCTGGTAGTGCTGCAGAAAGAGTTACGTAGAAGAAGGAATCATTCCTGTCCACTCTAAGTAGCACACCAAGAACAGTGATCTTAGCAATTTTTAGAAGACCAGTTCCACAGATAAAAAACCCCTAAGTGTTCAGAAATTAATGAATCAAAACTTAAAGGAATAGCATGAAATTGTAGAAGCTGTAGATTTTTATGCTGTTACTTTAGGACAATTTTGGGACCTTTTTTGTCAAGTTTTGACATGGGGAGGGGAGAAAGCTGGAAAAGTAGGGCAAGATCTTAATTTTCAAATGTTAGGTTGCATATGTCAAGCTTTCCACTCTCAAAAATCAGGACAGGACAGTGACAAAACACCACACTGAGAGGGAAAGGAGGCAGAAGCAGGCAAACCTAAAGGTATATTTTTAATCTGGATTGCTGCAGACACACAGAAAAAGCCTGAGTCGATCAGCATCTACTGATTAAAACCAAAACCTTAACCTGCCATGCCCACGTACTGGTTTGCTCATACTGTAACCTTTCTGGTCACAGATCTCATTCTTTCAATATGGAACAGTTCAGATTTTGTCCTCTCTTGGCTTCCCGGTCTAACCCACTGTTAGAGAATAATCCAGATTCTCCAGTCTCCAATATTACTGATATTTGCTCTTCTTTATTGAGCCCTTTCTGATTTTTCCATTAAAAAAAGAGAGAGAACGACAGTGATAAAATTGCAGGGTTTCTCCATTTCAGTGGAAAAGCACAGGGCACCTGTTCTTTCCATGGGAAAAGTCTGCCAGTTTCCCAGTTATTCTTCATACAGGCCTATTTTTTTTCTAAAGCATTGTTACAGTGGCTTAACGCGTTGCTAGGAAGCCTTCTTCCCAGAGCCTGCTTGCTGGTCCCTAGCAGAGCAGAATGTTAGGAAAGATCAGCAGGGGAAAGTGCTATGATAAATGCAAGAAGATTTGTTGGTGAATCTCAGCTTGATCCTAAATCCACCTTTTCTACTAAATGAGGGACTGCATATTTGAAAAAGAAAACCTGGATACATTCAAGAGAAGGAAAATTAAATGCTAAAGGAGTAATCCAACAGCACAGCTGCTTTGGACGGCAAGCTATTTTTAGTCATCTGTTTCCTAACTGAAATGCTGAGGGGAGAGGGAGAGACCACGGTACCAGGATTTTTAGAAGCATCTATGGAGTGTTCCTGTTCTGCAGTGCAGCAGCTGTCTGCACAGACATACCCAGCCACAACCTCCACCGGCTTTCTCGGGCATGGACCAATCTCAGCAAGGACAAGCTCTTCATCCTGCTTCTGGGAGTGACACTGCAAAGTGGCCGAGCTCTGCCACAGGCCCACAGCTGATGGCACCCAGCCGGGTCTGTGGACAGCTCGCTGCCTGACAGACGAACCTGCATGAACCATGCTCACACTCCAGCCATGCTGTGAATGAGGTAAAGCAGAGAGGCCCATGGAATCAGGGAAATAAGGGTAGCCGAAGTTGTAGCTACCCTGTTCAGCAAGATGGAGACTTTCACACCATCCTGTCATGCCACCCATGTCACTTTGACTGAAGTTAGACCTATCCTTGATAACTATGTGATTCTCAGCTGAGAAACTCAGCACAGCTAGGCTGGCATTAAAACTGTCCCTGGCAGATACCAATAGCCCTGCAGCTGTGGTGTCAATCAGCTTATCTGAAGCTGCAAAGCATCTGCAGGAAGCCAGGGAGTCACTTGTGTAGTTAGCTCCTCCAAGTTCTCCACTACTATAGATATATTGCAATCAATAACCAAGGAAGACTGTTGGCTGTAAACTGCCATTACAGGCTGACAATAGCATACATGATTCTTTATACCATGTTTAGAGAGCTAACAGTTTGGAAAATCCCATTGTAAATGACCTGGAAATGCACAATGCTCCTAAAAAAGCATTTTTTTATGCCAGGACTTGCTCCTCGGTTTCTGCTGTTACACAAGTTATTCAGAACTAGCTCACAAAAACATTCATTGGTAAAGATGTGGAGTTTGGGGTTTTTTTTTAATTTGCTGCATATTCAGAAGGTACAAGTATTCTCAGTTCTCTCAGTGCTGGTTTGTTCTCCAAATTCAGCTTAAAAATTCAATTAATAATTTGGTAAAAAGATGTAGGTCCCCCCCCAGGCCATATTTTTCTATCAACTCAGAAAGGCCCAGACTGAGCCAGGAGTCTGACTCCACACCCTGCTGTGCATGTGCTAGGTGACTCCATGCAAAGCATTTCCCTGAGCCCACGTATAGAGGCAGGTGATGCATTTCCTTGCCTGTTACACAATTCCAGATTTACTAACATTTCCATTAGTGGTTTCTCTTCAATCAAACAAGACTTACCTACTGTAACTCCCAAACTGCTAGCTTCTTCCTTCTTTAGCAAGCACCTGATCTTCATTTTATGTTTTGAGGAAACAGCCTCCTAAGGTATTCACAGCTTCCCACCAACAGACAATTATCATTGTCCTGCTGATAAACACACAGTGCAACTGCATATAAAACATTGGCTATTTCATGGAATCACAGAATGGTTTGGGTTGGAAGGGACCTCAAAGATCATCTGTTGCCCAGCCCCTGCCATGGGCAGGGACCCCCCCCACCAGCCCAGGCTGCCCAAAGCCCCATCCAACCTGGCCTTGGGCACTGCCAGGGAGCCAGGGGCAGCCACAGCTTCTTGGGGCACCCTGGGCCAGGGCCTCAGCACCCTCCCAGGGAAGGATTGCTGCCTCCCAGCTCAGCTCCAGCTCCCCTCCTGCAGCTTCAGGCCCTTCCCCTTGGCCTGGCCCTCCCTGCCCTGCAACCAGCCCCTCTCCAGCTTTCCTGTAGGTCCCCTTTAGGTACTGGAAGGCTGCAACTAGGTCTCCCTGGAGCCTTCTCTTCCCCAGGCTGAACAAGCCCAACTCCCTCAGCCTGTCTCCAGAGCAGAGGGGCTCCAGCCCTCTGATCAGCTTTGTGGCCTCCTCTGGACTCGCTCCAGCAGCTCCATGTCTCTCCTGTCCTGGGGGCCCCAGAGCTGGACACAGCACTGCAGGGGGGGGTCTCACAAGAGCAGAGCAAAGTGGGTCCAATACTCACTCTGTCTCTAGTACGAGGAGTTATAAAAAAAAAAGGCCCTCTTAATGAGGGCTGTTGGAGAAGCAAAGGGTGATGTTTCAGAAAGGGAAGGCTCTGGGCAGCCTTCATCTTATACAGCTGGTTCTGTTGGGGAGAGATTTCAGGACACTGGAAGAGGCAGCATAAGGAGCTGTCTATATGGATATAGATATATGTCCAGATATTCATCCCTTGAGCATCTTGGTTTGGGTCCATTCGAACAATACTATTTATGTTTCATTAATACTGTGGACTTTTTGTTCTGTGCCAGCTCAGAAAGGGACAGAAATTGCTACAGTGAGGTTAAAAAAAAAAAAAAAAAAAAAAAAAAAAAAAGAGGAAGAAGAAAGAAAAAAAGTGTCAGCATGTGCATTGTAAGAGGTTTATTAATAACTGACACCGATGGTGCCACCTCCTGCTGATACAATCATTGTTAAGCATGTGCTCCTGAGGTGGTTAGAAATCCACGCTGGAACTCTCGATAACAGAAGCAACCACTCTTTTCTTTCTTCCCCCTTTAAAGAAGTTTACCTGTTCTCTGTGTCCTCCCTGCTCACCCAGTTCTATCTGGCTGTTCCTCCTCAGCCTAAATACTCAGGCTGGTTGCAGAAGCAGGAGAGGGAAGCCAGAAGGATGGGCCTGGGGGGCAGGAGGCAGCAGCTTTACCTTTAGTTCATGTTCAGAACAATCTTCTTTTCTCAATTGGAAGACAACTGTCGAGAGCGCAACCCTTCATCTGAATTTCAGCCACATTTACAAACCTCACAGACAAAAGTTCCACTGAAAGCACTCTGACAGTGAAGCAGCTTTCGTTCAGCTGCCCGAGCTGGTGCAGCCTGCAGAATTTACAACATGAAGACCAGGTTCTTTGCAGATTGCCCTGAACTGGAGGCCAAATCCTGACAACTACTGAGCACTACACTCCAAATGAAATTGCATTTCAAATAGGAGTTTGTCCCTACCAAGAGTTCACTGGAATAACTAAGAACCAACTCCCCAGACGTGAACCTTCATAACATTGCTATTTTCATGTTTGACTCACAGAAGGAAAGGAATACCTGAACATAAAACAAAATAAATCCGTGCAATAAATAAATGAGACTCAGATTTCCAAGAGAGGTTAAAGCCTGCAGAAATTTGGGATCGCTTAATCTCTGCCAGGCAGATGCAAGTAAGATGTCTCAAGCTTTTGTTCTGCTCATTAGAAGCCTAAGCAAAACTTCCTTTAAGACAAAGGGGGTGGTAGCAGAAAAAGAATTGCAATTCAATTTAAAAAAAACGAAGATAAATCAGCATTTTCTGCCCACGATGTCATCAACACTGATTGTTCTCTTGCTGTGCATTTGGTTTGACCAAGATAACTTCACTGACTACCAGTTGCTCAGAGATGAGTGCATTACAGAACAAGAATTTAGACTGCTGTAAGTGGTAACTGATTAGCACAGCCTTCATTTCAAGGAGGGAGTAAACTTCAAAGGCATCTTGAATAGCTTGAGCTAGATTTTTTCTATCACTATATATCAAGATCTAATGAACAACAATATGGAAAAGAAATCAGCCTAACAGTTTTGACATGTTACTAGAAACAACTTGTTTTCCTTTCCGCTGTCAGCAGGCACGACAGGCTAACAAGACACTGGTTTTCCTCGCCAAGCTCACTACAATTTCCACCCCCCTCCCTTTTTCATTGCAATTCATCTATTTTTAAATAATCTCCCACACGGAGAAACACTACATGGTATGTCAGGTATAAACAGCCAAGACAACACGTGCGCTGAGAGCGAACTGAGCAGAAGACAAGCCACCAGCCCATTCTTGGTACCCTCACAGGGTTTACTGCACAGGGTAGTTGGTGCCAGACTGGCAATGCCAAGGTGCGAGTGGACTCACAGCAATCTTCAGCTGGGCCAGACCACCAGCCTTTTGCTATGTTGGCCTGCGGAGCTGCTAAGCCCAAAGCTGCCACCACTGCGTCACAGTGCAGGGAACAAGGCAGACGTCTTTCCTCCCAGCCATGGCACCTTGAAACATCAGCCACAAAATAGCAGCGCTCTATTGCTGTGGTTTGATTTCCAGTTCAAACACAGCCCGTGGAGAAACTCTGTACAGTTACTAATCCCACACAGGCCCGTGCTGAAGGACTTTTACAGCTACAGGGATAATGAAGGGCTCTGGACTGGTAGAATGGGGAATCTATTGACAGCCATTTAACTCATAAAATTATCTAAGTTACAGCCTTTCCTTGCCACAAAGCCTATTAAATCTTATTGCTTCCTAACCTCTGACACATGCACAAACAGGAAGCCAAAACCTTTTTAAAAACAGGGAAAACAAAAGGAATTCTAATTCGTTAACATGGACCAGAATAAATCTTTCTGCAGAAAATCTTCTTTATAGGATCCCTACTCTTCCTCCCACTCCCAGCTCCTGTCTAAATCTTCCAGAAGTAATAAACTGAATTTACATTACACAGTGACCAGGCTGAGATAAACAAAAGGGCTTGGCCAGCTAGAACATCCCTCAGCTTTCAGTCCTGCAGTTTATTCCTCTGTGGCAGGGTGCTCTTATACACAGATCCAGCCCTTTTGCATCAGGGCTGCATCAACTCCCAACCACGTAGGCGGGCTCAAGGTCTGGTTTATGTAACGAGGTTATGAGAAACAACACTGAAACACATCCTTAAGGGAACTAGGCAAGACACCAGTCTAGATCAAGTCTACCCACATGAACCTCCAGAGAGCTGGCCTGCTTCAGAAACCTGAGCTCGGCGCAGGGATGAGTCTCAGCCCTCCAGCTGGCACTCCAGCAGCCTTCCCCGCCCCAGAAGGAAACAGGAAGAGTTCTACCAACACCTTCTACGGAGCGAGGTGGGGACAGCAGGCACATAGCCTGGCACGGTCCCAAGCTGCAGCATGTCCACCCTCGTTCCCTTCCTGTACAGGCCAGACCACTGACTGCAGCAGTGGCCTGTAGCCCACGCAGAACCACAGGCTCCTGCCTTCTCGTGGCCGCCACAAAACTACTTTGACGTGGCCCCCTGAGCCACCAGCCCCAGCAAGAGCAGCCTCTCAGGTATCGCCTGTGACAGGTACCCCAGTTTGTCAAGGTGACCCTGTCTTCTGTGTGTGCACCTCTGGCACAGCTAGACTGCAAATACACGTCTCTGCTGAGGGAAAACAGGGCAAAAGGAAAGCACTGACCACAGCTTGATGCTGTGGGACCATATTCAGTGTTTTTTAAAAACTGGATTCTATAGCTAGCTTTACACACATGTGTTGCACAGTAGAAATCTGATTGAAGGAAAACTCATGTACCTCACGACTTAGCTCTAAATTCAGCAATTTTTGTACCCATGCCTATAAATTTTTTTTAAAAGTTATGCGCATCCAAAGCATCTTAGCAAATCAGGGGACTGCTTAAAGGAACACTTAAAATCAAAAAGTAAATATATTAATAACCAGTTCTTGAAAAACACCGCTCAGCAGCAGTGGCTGAATTTATTCCATGAAGAGAGACGTCTTCCTATGACAAAAAGAATAAAGAAAACAACCAGTAAAGAAAGATGTCTCCACGAAATGAGTGGAAGCAAGGATTGGACTTTGAACACCATGTTACATTGCCTTCCGTGCAGGGTAATACCCGCAATTTGAAATGAAATCCTGTTTTGCATTCATTTCAGCTGTTGTCAGTGACAGGTTGTGCCAGCCAGATCTCTGTCCAACATTACGCTGCAGTAGCGGCTCACAACTCCTCTAGCCAGGCGCTGCCCTCCATGTGCCAGGAGCGGCGTAAACCGAGGCAGCCCTTCTACCGACACACTGCGGCCTCTGTTAGGCAAGAGGCGACAGGCAGACACACACACACACAGGTGAAGCACGAGGAAACAGATGATAAATGACCAGCCGGGACCACTGTCCTTCAGCCTGCTGCTCTTCTCTCAGACCAGACTACCATCCTACAACGTAAGTGCAATCTAGTACTTCAGGCACACTGCAAGAGAGAATGTGGGGTCTTACAAGGAAAAATGTACTTGAAAACTATTATATTCTTCCAGGACATGCTTTGAGCAGATACTGAGACAGATCTTCTATTTGGCTGATAATTAACTGACATGTACATCATGAGCAGAGCCCCTTTACCTATTGCTGGTAAATCAGTTCTCAAAAAAACACCCAAACAAAAAAACCCACAACCCCACAACCCACCTCTTTTTTTCTGGTGGACAGAAAGCGGTCCCTAGAGAAGCAGGATGTGCAGAAAGTTATCCTCCAGGAGTAACCCAGAGACAAAGCCAAAGAGAAGAAAGGAGTTCAGTTGTGCTCTTACATTGACATTAATGGAAGTTGAATTAGGTCCAGCATTAGTAGAAAAAAGTAGCTCTCCAAAGCACTGGTAGAGCAAACACTGTTGCCATAACTACCTCACCCCCAGAAGCGTGCCGATTTAATTTCTACAGTTAAATATTTACAAAGCAGATTGCATGTCTTAGGGAGTTGCAGGAGCTGCTCATGGAATGCAAATGCACAGTCCTGTCTTCAGGGTCCTCACAGAGCATTTCCAGTCACCCCTCACCCCTCGCTCTGCTGCTCCCTACGCACCTCGCTGTCTGTCAGGAAGGAGGGAGGACAAGCCAGGCGCCGAGGGTGCCCGCGGCACAGGCTGGGCAGTGACTGCACCAGCAGGACACAGTCCCACAGCACCTGGGCACGGCAGGCCAGTGACAGCCACAGGTCCCACCAGCAGCCCGGGCATCACCAGACCATACAAGGCAACGAGTCGGGGCCAAGGTCAGCGAGTCTGGATGAGCGGGGGGACATGGCTGTACCCGAGCACAAGAAAGGCTCTTGGCCGTGGGCAGAGGTCCCAGACAAGCTGGCTGGGGCAATTAATGCCTGTTGATACACCCAGGGTACGGCACTGCCCTGGCAGCAAACTGCTCTGATATGCTTCTACCAGCCATCACCTAAATCACTCCAAACCCCTCTGTAAACTTTAGTTCTACTTCAGCTACGTGTAACTGCAGCAATTTGTTGGAATCGTTGACATGTCTACAGAACCACTGAATTCCTTCATCTCTCTCACAGCTCTGACACTGAAGAAACTTGCACATAAAGAGTCAAGAAAAAAAAACAGGCTTGCAAAGATCTTACAATGAAATCTAGTTCAGATCCATGGAAGTGGATCCTCTGCAATACCAGGTAATATGTTCTGGATACTTAACCTGTTAGTGAAGACTTGAGATATTAGGAAAAAAATCCTTCCCTGTGAGGGTGCTGAAGCCCTGGCACAGGGTGCCCCAAGAAGCTGTGGCTGCCCCTGGATCCCTGGCAGTGCCCAAGGCCAGGCTGGATGGGGCTTTGGGCAGCCTGGGCTGGTGGGGGTGTCCCTGCCCCTGGCAGGGGCTGGGAACCAGATGATCTTTGAGGTCCCTTCCCACCCAAACCATTCTGTGATTCTGTGATGCTTTCAGCAATGAGAAACAGCACAGTCTCCAAGAAAATGTATTATTCTTCACTATCTATACCATTAGAATACTTTTAAAATCTGAAACTGCTTCTGGTACCCCTCCATGACTTAGCTCTAATGAAGTACGGACTCAGATGCATGACAGTGCTTTAAATAAGTGCATGGCCAGTTAACATGGCTCATTAGCTGCACAGTTAATAATTGCAGTGGTATTATGGTTGCGCATTTCAGCCCCGTACGTAGTCTCGATCAACATACTGTGCAAGAATCATGCACACATACAACATTCATCCAGCTTGATGCTGATTTGTCCCTTATGAACAACGACATGCAGGGTCACTTTAAGATGAAGTCCTACAGTTACAAAATTTTTCAGTGTAGAAACTTCATAACTGTCTAGCCTGCATGTGTAAATAATGCATTACAAAATCCTTAAGTTCCTTAGGAAGGACTGAAGAGTGTGAAATCAGGGATCCTACCTAAAGCCGTCACTTTCCAAACACTTCTGCTCCAAGGCAGCACTCAAATGCCACAAAATTCTCATTCAGAATAAAAGTTTGGCATCATCAGTCAGACACCACTCACAGCATCATGGGATTTAAGGGAAAAAATGTATTTACCTTGACAGATGACTCTGTTACTTCAAGGCACGTGGAACTCTGACCCTTGTCATGTTGCCAGGTACTCCCTTGCATGTTGGGTGCTGACTATCCCAAACGGGCTCAGATGGAAGTGATCTTAAATTAAAACTATTTTCAGTCCTAAGAAACAAGTGTTGTTTATTTAAAAAAAAATAATCTTGACAATACTTTCACAGGCATATATACACATACATAGAGATACTATGGCTTTAATCTTTTGGACTTAAAACCACACTTATCTCTAGAATATTAGAAACAAAAAAGTGTGTTAAAATACAGAAATCACACATCAGCAAAGTCACACATCAGCAGTAACGTTTACATCGTTACATTTGGGGTAAATTTAAAGACAAACAGTGAACCAGGTTTCAGTAAGAACAAAGTTATTTTTAGAAGGTATGTTCAAACTAGAGGAAATAAACATAATGTTAAAAATAATTCTGTTGTAGGTTGAACTATTGGACAAAAGCAATTAGACATATCAGTTTTTGGGTTACTTCAAGGGTTGAATTTCCCTAGAATACTACGATCAGTAATTATTACTCTTTGCTTGCTCCAGACATAACCCAAACCAGTGCAGTGATTACCTGAAGCAAACACGTTAATTGAATATTGCAGAAATGCCATTTGTTAATTTGTTTTGTTCTTCTTGATTTCAGCGGGATTCTTAAGAGTAAGGAATGTGGGGCCGGATCACTAAATGCTGATAAAATAGTGTTTTAGACTAGTTTAAGAAAAAAAAAAGAAGAAAATCTCCATCACATGCCTCTATTGAAAGGCCTAATTTGTGCATAACATGCTAGTGATACTCAGAAACCAACAGAAGAGGTACTGCATTCAGAAGTTGATTGCCAAAGTCCAAGCAGGCTGCTGGCCTATGAGTGCAGCCAATGCTAAGGGTTTACATCTACTTAATGCTGTGCCATGAGAATCCTTCCTTTGGACAGCCACATCCCCAAAAGAACCGATCCTAGTATATATGCTAAGCATGATGCTCAAACAACCTCCTTCTTACATGATACTGAAAACCCTAAGCAAAGCAAACAGCTTTTCCTCTGGACTGTTCCATCTTGGCTTTAGAAATACCAAAAATGCTTCATCCTTCCAACACAACTATCAAATATATTCACTGCATTTTACTGACAAGAATAAACCAAAACCCACAGCTCCCTTATGAGGTAGGTAAGTCAGATTCTCTCCACTTCTAAGCAGAAAATATAGGGACAGTACAGCTAAGTCCGTGACACTGCTTGAACCCAGTCCTCCTCCCAGTATTTTATTCTGCTAAGGAGATCACACATAAAGATGAACAAAGTAATACAGGTATAGAACTGGATTGGTATTCCTATCAAAATATACAAACTTTACCTGTAAGAGTTTACTTCATTCTATTGAAACACTGGCTAAAAAAAAAAGTCCTGATAAACATAGTATAATAAAGTCTGAAAAAGGAAAACATAATGGTTTTATAAAAAGCCTAGATGAATCTTTGATGGACTTAATTCATTTGGTAAACAGACTCTCACAGACTTTTAAAACAACATGAAAAATTAGATCAGCTTATAAGACTGTTAGACTGAGGCTGATGTTGCATTTGATAATGGGGCAGATTTGAAAGCATTTACTGCGCTGGCTGCAAAAACTCCGACACGAACACAGCTTCTGCATAATCCTCACAAACGTCCTGCAGCTCTGCAGCCACATCACATAGTGCTTCTTCTGTTAGTTGCTCTGCAAGACTGAGGGAGGGGGATAGAAATAAAGGAAAAGGTTCAGAAAGTCAGATTTCAAATTCCAGTCATTCATTCCATTGATTTCAATGCACTTTTAAAAGAAAAATACTCCTGGTTTTTCATTCTTTCTGCTCCTTAGCCCAAGAAAAGATCTGGTATGTGTTCTTACATGTGTTGTACAACATATCAGAAATTCTTTCCTCAGCCCCGTTCATAGCAAAGGACATACTTCAGGCTTAAAAGTGTTAAAAGACCTCAGTTGCTTCCTTTTTTCAAACTCTTAGATACTATTCCTCCTTTGGAAATAAGAGTTAAGATACGATGGTGTTTATCCAAAGGCCACTGAAGAAAACGGGAAGCTGCTTAATGATTTTATCTGCCGCTGAATCAGGCCCTACTGAGAGGAATCAAGTTTAAGGAAAAGAGAGCTGAGGAACTTCAATTTTCACTGATCTCTGGACCACAACAAATGTTACAGAAGCGAAAACTATTTTAGTGTAAGAACACAATTGTTTGCTGGTGTCTTGAAAACTTCTCTTCAGTTTTGCAAATATTCTAAAAGTACCATAAACTTTGTCTTTCTAAGACCTTTTGAGCATAGCAGTGTTTCTTTCAAACACTTTGTGATACTATTTTATATAACAAGATTTATAATGCCCTCTGGTGGTAAGAATAAGTCAGTGAAGCCTGTCAGATATCTGATCGCATTTGCAGTTTGATTTCAAGTAAGAAGACGCATCAGGCAAATGGCAGTAGTGGAATTCAGCTCTCAGAAGGCGAGATGCATCGCCATTTAATCCACCTGCTCATCCCAGAAAGATGCCAGTCCTACCCAGCCTCACACCAATCATAAAAAAGGAGTACAGTCAGGAGGCAGAGTGACAGTACCGAAGACTGACAAATCATAAAATTCAAACTACAGTGGCCTAACCACAGTTGTTAAAACATTTGCCTACTTATCCACAGCTGGGCAAACCATCAACACACATGCATGCAAGTTATCTCAAATACTGTAGGACCTGTTCCTGGAAGCACTGGTGCAGATGCCAAGTGTTACTCAAAGGAGCTATATCACTGATTTCAATGCTACTTCATTAAAAATCTGTGCAGAAGTTTAAAAATTCAGCATGATGTCCAGTCTGCCAATACAGACAATTATGGCAAACCCCTCCACCTAGATTTTGTAATTCTTTAATACTTGAGTTTTCATTTCTCTTCTCCCATAGTCAGAAGTCTTCCAATTTCCACTCTGCAGGGAATTAATAGCCTCTCCATGCCAACTGATGTTGTGCCAATATTTCTTCAGTTTTGAAATAACAGGACTAGCAAGGTTCAAGTTCAGCCTGTATTTCCATGTGCTTTTTTGGCTGGGACTTTACAAGACCAATAGGTGATTTCTGAAATATATCATACATACTGAAAATGATTTCTAGGCAATTGTAGGCAATCACTCAAGAGAAGTGCAAGGAAATGATGACCAGTGATGTAATTTAGTTGCTATGCCCGTTACTGAGCAATCACAACACTTACTTGAGCGTCAGTGCAAGGGCTGGTGTTTCAGCTTACACTGCCCTGCTTGCTTGGCAGACATTGAGTGTGATAAACAATTTTTCTTTGCCAGGAAGTAAACAGCGTAGAGACTGTTACTTGTTGCTTCTTCACCTCTTCTAAGGGATGATAAGCCACCTGTGTCACACCTCCCACAGTGAAGTCCATGAAGCACGAAGACTTGTGGAAGAGGAAGCACTGAAATCTGCACTAAGGTCTCTTTTTAAAAAATATCTACTGCTCACCCATGAAACATCAACTTCATAATCCCTCACCACAAAGATTAAAATTTGCACAGTTATTTACAGTGCTTTATTTCTTTTTCACTAAGGAAAAAAAAGTTACTTTTGTTTCTTTCAATTTACCTGTTGATAATAGTCTTCTGAAAATAATTTGTTACCCTCTATTTCAAACAGTTGTTTTTGCAGTAACACCATAGAAAGATGTGAAAAATAATCACTCCTCCACGATATTCTGCTCCCATATCCTTTCATTTTATCCAACTATATTAAAAATCCATGAAGACCAAGTACCAGTACAGAAACAGTCAATAGCCGATTGCTTCTGGCTTTCAATTTGGAATTTAAATGGCCCACTGCCCACTCCTTTCCTGAATAAGACAGAAAAACCTGTTCATCAGCTGACACATTTGCTTCAAAAAAAAAAAAAATAATTGAAAACAAAAAACCGCAGAGACAGTTCATATACCTCTCAGCAATCTGCCATGGATTGAAACTGCCTACCGCCTCATGGGAAATAAGCTTTAAGTGATGCTTGTATCTGCTGTTGTTATCCAAGATGCTACGAAGCACATGCTTTGGCACAGACAGAGACACGTAGCAGTCCTTCTGTAGAGAATTCAGAGTCAAAGGCTGCAGAATGTCATTTCCAGTCTGCAATTTCTCCTCTGCTTTGTTTTCATCAACATCCCTGGAAATACAAAATAGTCAGAACTAGATTTTCGGTATCTTTTTGAAGAATCAGAAAATCTCTTCAAATAGTAACCATAATTTTCTGTAATGAAAACACTATAAGGAAGACACACAGCTCATATGCACCATTAGTTTAGTGTAGGGCCAAATATTTGACTTACTTGCCATTAAAAGGTTTTTCAAATAAAATGTCCATTTCTGGCTCTGTGATTCCGTTTAATTTGGTTATCTGAATTGGATGAGGAGATGTAGGTTGTTTAGCTATTGATGAAATTTGTTGTTCTAGAAGGAAGAAAATAACATTTAAATTGTTTCTTTGGAAGAAAAAAACTGCATTTATTGCAGGTAAGTCCTCTCAAAGACTTCTGCTTCTTTTAAGAGAAAGTCCTTCAGGTAAGTAAAGTATTGAAGGTGACAAGCCCCTAAAATATACATTTAATACAGGATTTCCAAAATTGAAAAGCTAAGCATTTTAGAAATCCTACCTTTAGTGTACGTAATTTGTTGTATCAGATACTTCCAGAGGACAGAGAGAAAACACCACTCTAAAACTACTGTAGTCTATTATGCTTGGCAGTAAATCAAAGACATGGGGAAAAAAAACCAACAAGAATTTGGCTAAGTCTTCTTCACCAGTCTCATTGTGAGGTTTTCCAACTGGTGTAAAACAACAGTTCCATTAAACTCAGTGTGCGAACAGATACTCAGCTTGGAAAAATCAGTGTAGTTTCACTGTTGTACTCAATCAAATAGTAGGTAAAGTGGTAATAGTAAGGTAAAGACCAGAGCAGGGGAGTGGGAAAAACAGCAAGTGTAAGCCACTGTGGCAAACAATATTAAAGGGTGTGCACTTACCTATGGGAAACGTCAAACTATTGTTTGGAATGCTACCTTTCATTAGTGAGCAGCTTCCTACTAATATTACTTAGGTTCCTCACAATTAAAAATCTAATCTGATGTGAAAACTTAGTTACATCTTTCGTCTGAAAGACTTCACATTCTTCCATTTATTTTCTGTCCAATAAAAACAAGCAGGAAAAATGTGATTAATGTGAACTGGAAGCATCCAAACTGTGTTTTGTTTCAAGGGTTAAATACTTTTTGCTGAAGCACATTGAATAATGAATTCTGTACAGAAAAATCCAGGTTTTCTGATGCTATAGGAACTAAACTTGCATTAATGCTGCAAGATCTAAAAACATTACCACTATCACTTGAAAGGAATAGGGAAAGAGAAAAATCTTCTGAGCTTAAGTAACTTAATATTATCTTCCACGTACCATCAGAAAGACCTTAAACTGTCATGGATTCACTGCTACACTAATATTTACCCAACATTTACTCTTTAATTCTAAGCCATTTAAACTGATAGTTTATTAAAACAAAGGAAAGAAAATGGGAGAAGTAAACTAGAAATAAGTATCTGCTTGCCTCTGCCTAAGCAAATCAACAGCAGGAACAAAATGAAGCTGTTTCACTATACCTTACCTCAGCCTGTGAACTCTTAAGAATAGAACTGAATTCCTCAACATGAAAATGACTACTGCTAAGTAATTAATGGTGTTTCAAAGCAATCAAGCCAAATAAGAACACACTAAATACTCTTTTCAAGATTAAGATTTACCAGTGCCTTTCACAAAACTGAAGACAGGCAAGTCATGAAGAGCTAAACAGGAAAATGAGTGACGTGGCTTTAGGATACCTCAGACTTAGGAAGGAAACTAGCTGTCTTTCGGAGTACATTCAAGTAGCTTACATACGAAGTGGAGTGTACGTACTTACAGACTATCATCTTCACTGCACAAAAGTCATTAGATTATGGTAGAGAAGAAAATATCTAAGCTAAGGAATGACAAATGCCTAGTAAAGGGACAACATTCAAACTTAACATTTGATGATTGGAAGTATGTGTTAAAGATTCCTATCCTTCAGCTAAGGTGCACTAACAGTGCTTTCCATCCAAATGCAGCCCCAATAAAGGCAAGTAGAAAATGACAGCCTGTCCTCAAAACAGATCCTTCCTCTTTAAAATACTGATTTTAAAACTCTATTTTAGAAACAGCTCTCTGAAAGGAGCACCTATAGTAAGAAATGTGCCTGCCTGGATGGTGCTATTTGATGACACACATAATCCAATGATTTCTGATTTCACACCTGAATTTAAAAATACAGATTACAGGAAAAACATGTTGCATTAAAAAGACACTTACCCATTTTGTCTTCCTGGGCCCAGAACCCCAAATCACTGTACACAATCTGGGTGAATCTCCTGCGTACTGCCTCCTGGTATCTCTGGTTTTGAGCACAGAAAATTAATCAATCAATGCATACTTAGGAGTTCAACTGTACTAGTTACCACCCAATAGGGAAGCAGGTCCTGATCCTCCTTGGTCACAGGAGGCTTATTTCGCCTAGTTAATGTAACACAGAAAGGGGTATCAGGATGAAATCACAAATAATCATCTCCTTAAAAACGCTGTACTTGAAGACTCAACTAGTTGCCAGTACCATGACAACTCCTCACACTTCAGATCAAGAGCAGATAACCAAACAACTGAAGGGCTCTCAGGCTGTTCCTGCCTTTCCAACAGGGAGTTCAAATATGCATTTTAAGTGCCTCATATGGGTAAGGACACCACACAATGTAAGCTTCATACTTCCAACTTATGAATAGATCTCTTGGAACTCAACAGCACTAAACTCAGTAGTTCTAAGCTATGATAAATTTCACTAGACAGGAGCATTGAAATGGGATTTGAACCAAGAACTATGAAAAAGCTGATCAAAGAAAAAATTTTATGAAATCATACATGAGAAAGTTCAAGTCAAGTAAATGATAGCCTCTATGTAAATGATGAATATTTACATAGAAAGATGGATAAGTAAGGGCACAGATAACCATGTATTTGTCTGACTTCCCTATGTTGCCCTGTAAAATACTATGGATTGCCAGAGCATATTTCCTCGAGATGTTCATGCTTCTAAAATATTAGGATCCTGTATCACACAAAAAATGAAAAAACCCCAAACCCTAAATTTGTAAATATTGAAATACTCTCTAATCTGTGAGACAATCCACATAATTGCCATACTGCTTCTCCTATTCACATATGATGATCTAAGCCACAAAGTCTTGAGGTGGGAAGCAAACTCAGGTCTACCAACTCTAAAACAAGCAATAAAACCATTAAAACAAACGTTTTTCTTACATACTTGCACTATGTTTTGCTGGAAGTGCAAACTCCTTCCAAGTCTTTCATTTCATACACTGATTCCAGTCAGACTTTGTTTCATTTAAGAATGTAGATACTTAGATATTACAATTTATGGACAGTAAACAAGAAAATGGCACTAATGAGACTAATCAAGTGAGAAAATCTTACTTCAATTTCTTCCATTCTTTGCAACATCGACTCCAGACTATGAGCGTCAGCCATAGACAGAGCCTCAGTCTGGAGTCTCTCATGCTGCTCCATACTCCACAGTTCCTGAGCGGTATCTTCCAAAAGATCATCCAATAGCTTCTCACTCAGAACATCTGCATTTGCTGCAACCTGCTATTTAAAAAAAAAACAAAACAAACAACCACAACAACAAAAAAAAAACCCAAACCAAAACCACACAGCCAATGCAAGAAGAAAGAAAGAAAAAAAAAACAAAACAAACCAACTGGGGGGAAAGAATGCTTACAAATCAAATGTTTCTTACAGCAGCTCACGGAAATAATGCAATTGTCATTTCAACTTTTTCCCTCAGCGAAAATCCAAATAAATTCCTGTTTTCCTCCCACCCACACAATAAGCCAAATCCTACTGATAAAACCGATGAATATGGAAAAAGATTGCTACACAACTATGTTCCCAAATTGAAGACAGAACTGTCACAGGTTCAGAGATCCTGGAATTCAAGAAAGTGAAGTGAAGGCCCTCATCATACAAAGCACTACACATTTAACTTCTCGTACAGGAACAGTCTCACAGCAGCTCCAGGTGGTAGTAAGTAAAAATATAGGATCCAGACACAGCTGTACGTTTCAGTTGTGTCCAATTTTACCAGTTAGCTGTGGTACAATATCACTATTCATTTACCTGCATTATTCTATATGAAAACACTTTTCCCCCTAAGCAACTTTATGTATTCAGGGTCCTATCAAGCAAAAAATATACAAAAGAGATGATGCTAAAAAGAGCTTTCTCATTGTTTGATAATGTACATCGTTACAAATCAATACTTTAGAAGGCACACATGCCCACACAATGACACTGTTTTAAATATGTGGCTCATGTAAGTTGAAATTGCTAAGTTCGGGAAATCAGGACTACTTTTCCAGAGGCATTCTGCTATATGCCAAACACAAACATTCATCTTAAATGTCAAACGGCATTACTCCCAGACACACAGTTAGAGTATACCTTCTCAGCTGCACTGGTTAAAAGGTGGTTTATAAACTAAGAATCCTTTAAATGATGGTTTGTTTCCAAGGAGAGATTGATCTTCTAAATAAAATGTAAATCCTCTCATGATAAACACGTTTTCTGTAGTATTAGCCGTTGATATTACTAGTCCAAATTTATTTAGTCATTATATATGGTATTACCAGAATTATTAAAATAGTTTTATCAAGTCCAGTCATGTTCAGCCTGGAACTGTTATGACCATTCAAAAACTTAAAAATGTATCTACTTGACAAGAAGCTAACCAAAAAGCAAAATGTAATGCAGCTTTGCCAAACTTCATTACAATAATTCGAGACCCACATACTGAAATGGAAATAACACTCTCCAAATGTCCAAAACTGTGTTGACTACATAAATATGACTTGTATTAAGTTGAAAAGAAGCTGCGTGTTGCACCTTTATAAATGTTTTACAGCTCTAAAGGCATCCTTCAAACAGAGGTATGAGCTTGACTGTACTACCTGTGTCCTATTTAACAGAGGTTCTAAGCACTCCTGTACTGCCTTCCCCACTTTGTCTGCATACTGGGCTGGAGAAGCACTTCGTGACCTATGCAAAAAAGAACAAATGACAATGCCATTCTGAAACTTGGTACGACAGCAATAATTTAAAAAACCCAAACCACATAAATGTACTTTTTGGGGGACTGGTGGGAGTGGGAAGATGACCATATCAGGTCTGACACCATTTATTAGCTCTTCAAAGTAAATCACTACCTTAATTTTTCCATTTTTTTCACTTCTCCTCTGCTAAGGTCAGCTAGACCCTTCACTCTTCCTGAAGTTTCTGCTTCAAGCCACGTGAGTCTTCAAAAATAAAACAGTAACATAGAGGGTTAGAAAATACACATTCTAACAACTGAAGAATGGAATCATGTGATTCCGAGTATTAGTTTAGAAAACTTGCAACACACTTTAAAGAGAAAATTAATACTGACTTTAAGACCATATAAGCCAGGAAAGTCTGCTGAGAACCAGGGATCTTCAATTATGTTGCCTGGCAAACAGGCAACTTCATGGCTATCCAAAAATACTTCCCAGAGAGACAAACTCCTTATCTTACACTGCCTAGCACAGAACCAGCAGTTGGATCTCCTGCTTCAACTGCCACAAACAGCAGTTCCAAAGCCAACTAAATTTGGGGAGCCCTGGTCTACTGGATGCTGAATATAGTTTAAAATAAACAAACCTGTATTCTATTACTGGCTAGGACAAAGATATCTGTTTTGTCCTTCTGGAACAGGGAGCCAGTATTTAGCTCCTCAATGCAGTGCTGTGAATATCCATGCTGCATGCTGTGTGTTTTGTCTCTGCCCTGCCTAGCAGAGTCTGGCCTGTGACTCCCAGACAACACTTGGACCTGACCCAGGAAAAAGCATCAAGCAATGGCTCCTCCCAGGCTGCATGAATGAAGTTGTTTTGTGGTGAGTGGGAAAAGAATGCAACTGTCCAGTAGCGAGCTGTGCTCTGCCACTTGCCGTCGTGGTTTGACAGCCAGGTCAAATCCATCCTACGTACTAGTACAGAAACAGCATTTCCACAGGGAAGCAGGGTAAAGACGGGTTCCACTAGACTGTGAACATACCGCTTAGGTGAAACAGGTGGAGATACAGACTGTGGAGGTGCACAGGGTATTCTGCTCTCCTTAACAAGTCGTTTGTTCTCTTTTAGCTGGAAAGCTATAGTTGTCTCTCGAAATCGGGCACGCTTTCTTTGAGGCTGTACCTGTCTTGATTTTAGAGATTTCGGCATTCCCTTAAAATTAACACAATCACATTAAAAACATATATTCCAGTTGTTGAATTTATTTAAAGTATTTTGCATTCTGCTTCAGAATTTGTCTTGAAGTCATGCCTGCTGGCTTTGTTGCACAGTTGACATATGTGGAGGTTTTACAACTGATTTAAAAGGAAGTACAATTGTGCCTGAACAGAATATATGCTTAATTCTGCAACTATTATTTTTGCAAACAGTTCCAATTTTTCCAACACTGCTCTTCATGGGGAAAAACTTCTTTAGAAATTTTCAGAATTAGACTCGATGTTAACTCTTAATAAACCCAAATAGAAGGTTTCCAAGGTAACATTTTATTCAGCCATGAAACTGTAATATTGCCATATTTGTGTTTGCAACAAGGACACTCAGACTAGTCCTCTCAGCATGAATTACTGAAATGCTTAATCCTCACTGATACATAGATATGGGAAGCAGTAAAAGTTCCATAGTACATCTATGTTACTGTATCAGATCTGATTTTTCAAGCTGAAGGTGATACTCTGAGGAAGAAAAATAAAAGCATTTAATAAAACCCCCCACTATTTGCAAAATTATAGCACTTTGAAATATTCTTTAAAGAATTCATCTGTTTGCATTACAGAAGCCTCATGCTGGTTGCAAGAAGGACTTACTAGAAACCAGAATATGTATTGTGCAGTTTTATAATTTCTGTAATCAATTAAGTAAATCTGCCTAACCCATATCCTCCTACTAACATTAGCACAACATTACTGCTGAGTGCATTTTTCATGACAGATGACGATGAAATGACGAAAACATTTCAGCTTTAATTTCACGTTGAAAAATAATTTTCATTCCATGCTAATTTCAAACATGAAACTAGCTTCGGTGAAAGTTGAAAAATCTAATTCTGTTATTCATTGCTTCTAGTTGTACTGTGCGTTTCCAAGGAACAATAACACTACTTTCAAACAACGTTTGATAAAACAGTCATAACCGCTAGAAATAATGTAGGCAGACGCCGTAGTTTATCCCCTCCTAGCTCAGAATAAAAAAATTGTGAGGAAGTGAAAAGCTCGACAGTGTCTTACGTTACACAACAAATCCCAGAGGACAGGTAGAAGAAAGCGTAAATTCTTTTATCACTTCCATACCTGTGATTTTGCAGGTAATAACACGCGTTTCTTCTTCAAAAGGCCATTTTCAAGGACAGGATCTTTTCTTACAGCTCTTGCTCTCATGAGTGCATCTATGCTTCCTCGTAAAGCGGCATTTGTCTCTGGAGTGGGTCGGTCATTTTGTTCTCCAAATTTGTTGTGCAATATATGAGCACAACTGTTTGCCTTCTTAACTGCTGAAATATTTGCAACATGTCAATGTTTATCTGTATCAAAAATAATAAACTTTCACCTTTAAGTTGAAAAGGGCAAGAATCATCTTTATTTCTACATCTGCTACTTCTGTTAGGCTAGGTATACCTAATCATGAACTTTCAAGCTCTACCATAATTTAAAATAAAATAAAATAATTATAAAAAAAAAAACAAACCACCAACAAAACTTGTCTTTCCCACAAGTACAAAACAATTCTCTTTCTTACACTGTTTGCAATGAACAGGAGATTTTGGGGTTTGTGTACATGTACATATTTATATGTATAGAGATACTTGAAATTATACATATATATGAAAATCATGGAAAAGACTTTTGGTAGTAATTGCCAGATGAGGTCTAGGCAGTGATAACAAAACATTCTTTTTTAGGCAGCAAGACACATGGAAACCATTAGATGCTTGCCAGTATGCTGTCTCTCTGAACTACCAAAGATGAATTAATCTCATAGAATTCCTCTTGCCCCTACCTAGGGGTAGAAAGGAATACTTACTATCATAGTAAAAAACAGTATGGGGTATGAAATAGACACCCTAAAAAAGAAAACTGATTAATATAGGTTATATAATAATGTAATAAGTTACAATGGCTTTCATTGTGTGTCAAAATACTTCAGGTGTATCTCACAACACCCTGGGAAAGAATAAAGCTCATTTCCTTTCATATATTAAGTAAAAGCACAAGAAAGTAAATCAATTCCCAAAGGCTGCATGGCAGACTAGTAGTGAAAAAACCAGTCTTCAGTTTAACTATGACTTAACACGTCTCTAGGTACTGAAACTGTGAGTACAGTGCAGAAGATATTAACGTTAACGAACTGGCAAGGATAAAACACAGCCACTCCTCTCAAAGTAGAGAAACTGCACAAACCAGGGGAATTCTGAGACAAGACTTCAGTACATCTTTTCACTGTAAACAGTTAAACGATAGCTTTGTTGGAGATTTGCTAAGTCAGCAACTTTGCATTCCAATATTTATTTATACAGTCTTATCTAGGTAGATACTTGGAAATATTCTGTATGCACCATTAATGTCAACTTGTAAACTGCCATTTAGGTGTACCCAGCAGAAAAATAATCCAAGTGTAGCCTGTGCTAAAAGAAATGGACAAAAATAGGAAGAACACAACGATAACAGCAATATAGTTACAAAGAGGCACATAAACCTGCAGGTTGGCTGTCTCTGGGGAACAGCTGAAAAAAATGCTTCACAAGGCTATGTGAATCTGGTAACTATACACGGGCTGTTACACACTTCTGACCAACAATACACAACATACCATTTGCAGTTCAGTTTTGGAGTAAGTTAACTGATAAAAATGTACTTAGTAATTCAAAATACAAACCAGTCAAGAGCCTCCTGGCAGCCGGAGGTTTTCTAGATCCTTGTCCATGCTGTCCCTTTAAAGTGAGAGGCTTGTTTTCTCCTTTTGGAGATGTAAGCTGCTTTTTGCCTGGAAATGTCTCAGTGTTCCTTGGAGATTTGCCCTGAGATGCTGAAATACATTTCTTCATTTTTTGGGGTACTTGTTTCTTTTCCAGCAGTGAATCCAGATCCTGTAGCAAATTATTTAGGTTTTTAATTACTCTCTCAGTAAACCTGATGTAATAATGAGAAGCAAAGTCAGGAGATTCTAAGTAGTTGGAACTTTTTTGATGTGGTTTTGACTTTTTTTGTTTTTGTGGTAGTGATGATTCCTGGTAGCTTGTTCATGCAGAAGCTCCTTTAATCTTACAGAAAATGCTTGCATTTTTGTATTTACAATTTACTCCAGCAAATTATCTGCTCATAGCACGTTCAAAAATAAATGGACACAAAGGCTAAAAAAAAAATTTAAAAAAGGCCCACATGACTATGGTAAGACAGACACTTCTTCCAACACTAAGTTCAAACTCAAACAATTCTACCTCCTTTCCTGTTCCCAGGCAGTCAGCACTGTTACCATTCTCATAAGCAGTTCAGAACAGTAAAAATAAAACCACAGCTCTTACAGTTAGAAAAATATTTTAAGGAAAAAAAATCTTATGGCTATTGCATCCGTTGCTTTTATTCAAATTAATTAAATAGTGGTTTCATAATAGTTCAGATTACATAGGTTCTTACTTTAAAAAAATTAATCTTGTCGGTAGGAACTGCAGCAGGAAATGTGAAACAGAGCTTTTCTCTTAGACCATGAACCTGTTTTAAGACACCAGCTATCACTAGCAATAGCCATTTGAAGGGCATAGAGCTTAACTATTTTATCTTCTGCCTGGACAATTCTGCACCCAGCACGTGTGAGGCTCAGACGCTTGTCACTAATCCTGATGATGAAAACATGTATCACAAAACAATAAACACGTAACTTACACCGATGTATAAAATGCAATTCTCTCAGTCCTGAAAATGGCAAACAAATCAGAACCTGGTGCTTTGTTACCACTATCGCTATCAGTCCGCATTCTACCAGGAAAGCAAATAAAGACAGGAGCAGCATCAACAGCAGCAGGTAGCTTCCCTGTTTATGATGCAACTCTACTTTCGACCACCATTATTTAGGAACTTCAGAAATATATTTATACATTAGAAAAAATGGCCTTAAAAAAAAAAAGCACACAACACCCCCCCAAAAAAAGCCAGCAAGATATTCTGGCATTTCATGAACACACATGCAGTCTTGTATTTCATGTCTTTTCTGCCTTAGCAAAAACAAAATGGTTTTTCCTACCTCAACTTGCAGCAAAATGTCTATGATAATGTCAGAAATGGAAGAATCCACTTCTAGTTTGGCAGCACAGAGAGACAGTTGTCGAATGAGACTGCCCAACTCCTTGTAGTGGGTAGGAATCTGCTGCTCTGTTTGATTGGTAAACTGATTGGCAAACGCATGCAAGGCTCGCACAGCTCCTCTGTGTGCTGCTGCCAACCTGGATACCGCTCGGGACTGGAAAAATGAAAAATAAATGCTTTAATAGCTATAGATTCTATGAATACAGGTACTATTCAAAGAACACTCAGGGTTGGGATAATTCTGATAGATCTGAGGCCATTTGTTAGACAGAACAAAACAGGCATTAGGTAATCTACTAAAGTACTACACAACAGTAGATCAAGTATCGTGCTAGCTTCAGATAAAATTGCCTGGTTATAACATATTCTGATGTTTCTACTACCTATGCCAACAAATTACTGTAGTCATGGGCTTGATCCTAATGTGCAACAATTGCATGAACGCATCCTCCACTTTTTGTTACAGAAGAAAATACAAGTGAGAGTAAAGCACAAAAGAACAACAGAACAACATTGGCCAACTAGTAGGCATGATCTCAGTACTATCTTTCTGAAGATGCTTGGCAGAGAAGAAGATCAGAAAGGAGGCTGATAAGAGTGACTGACATCAACA
This sequence comes from Psophia crepitans, assembly GCA_013399095.1. NCBI lineage: Eukaryota > Metazoa > Chordata > Aves > Gruiformes > Psophiidae > Psophia > Psophia crepitans. The sequence continues at coordinate 515,019 of VWZZ01007217.1, read as the reverse complement.
GAAAAAAAAAAGTAGTCAAGAGTAGAACACTGTGTTATTCAGAAAAGGAAGTGGAATGAAGAAGGAATTAAAAGCCACATAAAGCAGAAGACCAACAGCCTTTCTCTCCAGTTTACTGTAGGCAGGTAGGCACTCAGAAGAGGGAAGCAGCAAAGGTAGTATCAGACCAAGTGAAACACAATTTTGTGAGAATGAGACGAAAGGTGTGAGATAGAAAGAAAATCTCCCTTCTGGAGAGGGTTCAGGTGTACCCTAGACAATGAAACAATTAGCTAGAAAACATCCTGTCAATAAGTTTACCCACAGCCTGGAGGATAATAATACCTCACCTTTTTAGTATGTTTGATTTTATGAGGACTCAGTTTCTCTAAATCATCCTGAATTTCTTTTACCTGTTTATCAAGAAAAGAGGGGGCGAGGGAAAAGTCAGTCAGAATTAGCTCCACATTTATAAATGAACAACTGATCTTCACTGTAATGTCTGAGTGAAAGTCTGAATTTTTCAATGGTGATGCTCATCTCTCTGTCCAGTCATGAGAGAAGTCAGTCACACCATTCAGATCTAAACTAGAACGTCACAGGTGTTCAGAGATAACTCAATGGGGTTTCCTTTGCTTCAGTTCATTTCTGCCAAATTCATCACAATAAACTAGTTACTATACATCGGAATTTAAAATGCTGGTTCCTACCTGTTGTTGGAGTACATACAGCATCTGAGCTGACCGTGCAGCTTGTTTCTGTCTCCGAGTGCAAAGTTGTTGCTCTTTATCGGGATCTAACACTTCTCTATCTCTCCCTAAAAATCATGAAATGTAAACTTTTATGTCTTAATTTAACCTGTAAAAATCCTAATTAAGCCATGATAAGAAACATAATTTAGCAATAAGCCCCTTTCAGAACCAATACACAATGTATCATACATTTTGCAGGGCTCCCTTGAGCAGTAATGCAAGCTAGTTATTTTAACTCTACATCACGTTTCTATTTAGAATTTGACTGAACAATAGGCCTGCAGATACCAATATTTTTTCACCAGCCTACCACTAACTTACTGTCATTGCAGGTTGGATTGGAACTCACCACAAACACTTAGAGATAATAAACTCTCCTATTGCTTAAACTGGTCAGTCATTCTAGCTTTTATCTACTTTTGAAAGTAAGTAGATGGTTCTCAAAAATTCAGAACTAAATGCAGATTCCAATCCAAGCCAAAAAAACAGAAAGAAAAACAAATCAACAAACTACCATACATTTATATAACATCATTACTGTTCATTCTTACACCTTTTTTAGTCAGTTCTTCAATTTTCTGGACATAGCTCCTCAATTCCTTTTGCAACCGTCTGACTTCCTGCATATTTTTATTTTCTTTTTTGTTTACATTTGGCTTGGGGTCCAGTCCTGTGTCACGGGTGGGTAGTGAGTCCAAAACAGCTGGTATTTGCTTGCCCTCATTTGGTGTGTAGAGATAAACTTTAGCACCAGAGGTGGTAGTCTCCACTTTCAAAGGCTGACTGAGTTTCTGCTGATATTTCAAGCAAGTTTGAAACTTCAGTGTGTTTTTATTTGCTGGACTTTCAAACACTTCAGTCTTCTTCTGTTGTGACTTCTGCGCCAACAATGGTTTGTCGACAGCATCTCCAAACACTTGCTGTTTCGCTTGTTCTTCAAGATGTCGTCGTTTTATGTCTCTTTTGGCTAGCTGAATAGCCAACTTTAGTTTCTCTTCAGATACTGCTGAAAACACGCCAGAGCTTCTCATGCTGGGGTCCTCACTTCCAGCTAGATTTCTCTGATCACTGGATGCCTTCAGTTTTTCTATTATAATTGGACGGGGGTAGGAGAATCTGAGAGCCAAGTTCTCTGGAACTGCAGGAACATTTCTATTAAACTGGAGCTGTTCCAAAGCATAAAAAAAAAACCCTAATGTTACACAGAACACTACACAGGAGATGCACTTCTCACGTATAACATGAGGAAAATGGATCTTCTTTCATGCTACAATTTATTCCGGTACCATTTTTCAGCTTTCCGTTTCTCCTTCGTCACGCATATCTCTCATCGTTTAGTAATGCCTTACTAAATCAGTATGATATGTTCATGCGCATTTATATTACGAACGTTAATTGTTAGAACTCATTAATTTCATTGTCAGAGCTCCTAAAAAAAATCGTTATACGGGCTTTCATCTTCCATTGCCCAGTCACTTTGGAGCTGATTTTTCAATGTGTGTACCCTCCCTAAGATGCCCAGCCTAAGCTGCAAATAAGTGCTTAATGTTATTTACAAGACAATCTAAATGCTTAATTAAAAATAATTTTGAATACTGGCATTTGTCTGAGTAGACAGAATGCCTCACGTGCATTGAAAAAGTGCCATTGTGACAGAATGTGTTTCTAGGTTCTGTTTCCATGTAGTAAAGGAAGAGGTTAAGACAGTGTATTGGTCTAGACTGGGATAGAGTTAAATTTCTTCACAGTAGCTCGTATGGGGCTGTGTTTTGGATTTGTGATGAAAACAGTGTTGATAGCACACCAATGTTGTAGTTATTGCTGAGCAGCACTTACACAGCATCAAGGCCTCTTCTGTTCCTCACATGGCCCTGCCCGTGAGTAGACTAGGGGTGGGCAAGAAGTTGGGAGGGGACACAGCTGGGAGAGCTGACCCCAAATGACCCAAGGGATATCTTGTACCATATGATGTCATGCTCAGCAATAAAAGCTGTGAGGAAGAAGGAGGAAAGGGGGGGATGTTTGGAGTTACAGCATTCGTCTTCCCAAGTCACCATGACACATGAAAAAGCTGCAGAAGTTGCTGAACACCTGCCTGCTGATGGAATGTAGTGAATGAACTTCTTATTTTGCTTTGCTTGTGCACACAGCTTTTGCTTTACCTGTTATTTACTTATATCTCAACCCATGAGTTTTCACACTTTTACCTTTCTGATTCTCTGTCCCATCCTACTGAGAGAGAGTGAGCGAACGGCTGCGTGCTTAGCTGCCTATTGGGCTTAAGCCACAACAACTGGTAAATAATAGTTACTTATGCAGTTTCTGATCTATAGCCTTGCAAAGGGACAGTGTCAAGATTATGCATGACAGCATCATGAAAGCAAGTATGCAAATCTGACACTTACTAGGGGGCTATCTCAGGAAGCAGGTCATAATCATCTTTTTGTAACGATCACAAACGAAAAACAATTCAGCATCACTGCAGAAGTCAAATAATACCTGCGTTGGCAACGCCTTTGCTTCATTCCTGTGTAACTGGGTAGTGAACGCAAACATAGCACCAGATGTGGCTGGCTTGCTTGGTCCCATCGCATCGGCCTGGTGCTGGAAATGCAGTTATTTGTCCTTTGCTCACAACTGCAGCTATGAACGCAAGGAGAATCACATATTATTTCTGCCTCTCGGAAGCAATGCCGGCTCTGATAGGAGTAACAGATACAGAATCAACCTGAAGAGGCACACGGAAACGGAGAGCGTACCACGCGCCCTCACACAGGTGGTACGCAGACCGGAGAACGCAGTCCCACCGCTGAAGGCGGAATGTACAGCTCGCGCCCCCTCACGCAGCCCCATGGAGGGCTGAGGGGCCGTGACACTGCGCGGCCCACGCCAGGCACCTGCCGCAGGGCCTCGGCGGCTGTGACAGGAGAGAAGGGACCGGCAGAGCAGCCTCAGGCGGGGGTCACGGCAGCCGGGTCTGCACAAAAACCAGTTAGTGTCAGAGGAAAGCAGGCCAAGGGCACACTCGCGTCTAAAACTCTCCACAGAGAAGGATTTAAAAAGCAGCGTGTGGAGACTGACAGCTCCTGCCTCCTTCATCTGCTTCCGAGAATTAAAAGACGCACAACGGTTAAAACTTGCACCGCGACTGCCCGGCAGGCTCCGTCCCCTCTCCTCGGCTCCAGGCTTCTCCCGGTCTCACGCAACCCCCGACCGCTGCGGTGCGACCTCCCGCCGGCGCCCGA
>VWZZ01007217.1:469744-501962 GCA_013399095.1 Psophia crepitans | reverse complement strand
GGAAGGCCTCCCGGGAACGGACTCCGTCCGCGAGAGCGGCCGGTGCCGCCTTATCGCCCGTGCAGGTTTCCCGCGGCAAGGGCAGCGCTCGGGACAATTTTCCTGCGCCGTTCTCGAGCGCGTGGTGACAGGATTCTCGTTCCGCGTTAGTTTTCAGACATAGGTAGAACATCCCCTGGGCACATGCCGCTTATTTTATACCTTCTGTTCCCGAGACGTTAGTGCCGTCGGTTCCGTGAGGGCGAGGAGCCCCGCTGGGCAGGCCCCCCCCCCGGCAACACCCCGCGGAACCGGGCAGGCGGGTGGCGGCATCACTCACCTGCCCCGGGGGGAGGGAACACCTCCTGTCGGTTGTAGCGCGGCAGGGTGTGTAGTATCTGTGGTTGGAAAGAGTACTCAAAGATTTCGTTATCAGAATGAAAATCCAGCCTGAGTGCAGCCCTGGAGGGGCTCCCCCCGTTTGAGGCTGCCCCGCCGCCCGCCGCAGCTCTCCCCGGGCTCCCAAGTGGCAGAAGTGAAAACCCGAAGTACCCAGAAATGAACGTACAAACTCCAGTGTATTTATAAACGACCAAGGCTCAGTTTTACATCAATCGCTTCACTCTGAAAGCTTCGCAAGCAAAACAAACGAACCTCTGAGAACTTTACTACCATGTTATGCAGCAGCCTCCAAAAATACAACCTTTCACCACCTGAAAAAAATGTCACATATGCAACACTAGAGCCAAGAGGATCCAGTGTAGGCATAAAGATAAAATCCTTAAAATCCTTACAGCTACATCTTATAGGTTAGTTTCCTAACAAAACAAAACAAAACAAAACAAAACAAAACAAAACAAAACAAAAAACAAAACAAAACAAAACAGACAGACTATTTATTCTAACAGCAACCTGGCTGGAAAGGCCAGCATTTGGTCGGTTACCCAGAAATTATAAACCAGCCGTGTGAGCTGCCCGCTGGTGGATGAGTAGGTGTGCAGTGAGAGCGCATTTCTCAGGGTGCTGTACGGCCCAAAAGCAATAGCAACAGAATTTCTGGAGGAGATTGGTAAACGAAACATTTTTGCCATGAATCCTTGCACTTACTCATTGCTGCCATTACCGAGTCATCAGTCCTCCAGGTCATCAGTCCTCCAGGTTTCTCAGTAAGAACCTCACGTTCCAGATTTGAACTGCTCTTTCTCTAACATCACAGCTATAATGATGCACAATGTGAGTAAACAGCCTTTTGAAGAAAATTAATGTTGGAGTAATGATTTGTGCTGTCACGTAAGGGAGCTGTTACCATACAGGCAATTCAGTTCCCATTCCTTCAGAAGGCAGCTTTGGGGTCAATGTTCTAGTCCTGTTTTTTTCCCCAGACTGATAAATGCTTGAGCTGGGAAGGAAAAACGAGGTTGATCTCATATTTGCAGAACATTAATTTTAAATTTGGACTAGACAAACCATCTTTGATCCGTTCCAGAGCAGAAGGAAATGGAGAGACTCAACCCTAAAATACTAAACTATGTTTTGATTATTTTTTTTTCTTTCTGCATATTGGACAGAGATGTGAGCTTGGACTTCGCTTTGTTTTTCACAGCAACTTTACAATGAGCCAAGTAGGTTTCAGTCAACCTCTGCACCTAATTCTTCATTCATTAAAAAAATTGTACCAAAGTGAAAGCAGTAAATAAACAAATGCTCCAGGAGCACAGAGCAGAACTGCGCTGTTGCATCAGCACCCTGGAGAGGAGCCCAGCTGCAGAGGTTGTGGGTTTGTTCCAGAAGCTGCAGTTCTGCCTGGTGTTAGGTACCAAATTTTCAGAACTTGGCTAAAAGCCCCATGGTTTAGCACTGTCAAGCTAGCTTAGGTTCACTGCTACAACGATTGTATTATTAGGCACTGGTGCAACGGTACACTGTATGCAGACTTACCTGAAACTTGACTGATTTTTTCTTTCCTTTTTAAGTGATTTGCTATTTTCATTTGTTGAACTATTTTCAGCATCTGAATTAGCAGTTTTCTATAGTACTATCTTTTGCTTTGCAGTATGACTTCCCCCCACCCCACCCCCCTGGGAACTGGGTTACAAAAAACATCTAAAAAGGATTTATGCATAGTTTTTCTTAATAAAATAGGGTTGCTTCTTTTAGACAAGGTTTTAGTGGTTGTGGAATACTATCATTACTATACCAAAACATAGCAAGTCACTCCCCACTAAACACAGACTTTGGGCTAAAAGCAGAGATCAAAGATCCCATGTGTCTACATTGCTATTCCGGAATGTGATTTCTCTCCCAAGACTGACTTCAGAGGAAAGAATACTCAAAAAGGATCGGTCACAGGAATAAATTACTATGTAGGTTTGCCAGAGTTAAGTCAAACATCTCAATTCTTGGCCATCAAAACTAGGAACAAAATTGAAAGTCACAGTATAATAACTAAGAACATTCTCTAGGAAAAATTGGATATTTTTTTTTTCTGCTTTTAAATATCAGCTGAATCAAATTTTCAGTATCTGAGTGTTAACGTGTATGACTGTGAGCTAGGAAGTTTCCATATTTTTGTGAAACCAGGACAACATTGCTGCTTCAGTTTCCCCTTTTATAGGGACTCGACTGCTGTTGCTGCTGTTGGCTGTCTAAAACCTGTTTCTGGAACCTTATTTTTTTCTGAGACATTTTGATAGAGTATGCTCAAATTACAGTGGGTTTACATATAAAACACAGGCATATTATCTAACAAACAGAAAGAGATGAGAGAATGTTTTCTACCTTAAGCAAATTAAGCTGTTGAAAGTTGAAAACTGCATTCAAAAAAATGACACATGGCTGCAGTAATAATTACAGATAGTAGCTAAGTTTGTGAATGTCTTTGTAAATGCTGTATTTAGGAAGACCACAGGCACGGGAATACTGAAAGGTCTTTCCAGGTCCACGAAATAACATAATGTTTCTATCATCATCAATTGTTTGATCTCAATGTTTGGATTTCAACCTCCTTTTCTGACTGCCACACAGACTTTGGACTTTTTAAAATACTAAATGAAGTATCCTCCCTCTTGCCAAAATATAAGGTTTCTCATGTAATAGTTGAGATATTATAAAGGCATTTGATTCTCTGGAGGACTCGGAGATTCCATTTCAAATTGATAACAAAATATCTCCTGTAGATGAGGATCTCGCATGTTCATGTCTATGATTTAATTCAGAGTTGCTTCTGAGGGCTGAGGTGTGGGCACCATTATCTTTTAATTAAAATGGTCTATCCGAGTCACCTGTAGTGTTTTCCACACTGGATACTTGTAACTGACAAAAATATAATTTTTAGCTGGATATACCTTCCACTTACTTAAGCCTAAATTTTACACTCATGAATTTCAGAGAATAGTAGAAGCTTTAGGCTAGGTTCTGGCAGTTTCAGTCATGTTGATTAGTACTGCACTGGCAATAATGCTTTTTAGAAAATGGAATGGTTTATGACGACAAGTACAATATGACATCATTAGACCTGACATGAGAGACATGGCCATTACATGGAGCCACTTCTGGGATGCAGAGGCACCAAGATCATACTAGAGGAGAAAATCAAGTCTTGTCTGAAGTGCTGTTAGAGCTTGAAGGTGTATGCTGAGGAAGTGAGACGTTGCAAAGAGTTTATCCATGACACCACAGTACAGTGCATTTGCATCAGAAACAAAAGAAGGTCCAGCAAGGCTTCATGGCTGAAAACTGATCAAGTAGAACAGTAAGTATTTCATACCAAATGCTTGGAACCCAAGACATCCCCTTTTCTTCATACATTTACCCATCTGTTTTAGAATAGAGTGCAAACTTGTATTGACATGGATAATGACATCTTAACAGATTTTACCCATAGGATGCAAGACAGAATTCTGCAGACTGGAGAGTATCCTTCTTCAAATATGGTTAAATAACAGAGAACAGAGTATGCATTATGTTATATTTATAACGAGCCAGTACAAAGTCTGCAATTTTTTTACTCCAATGTTATAATTGTAATTCAATAGAAAGAAGATCATAGTTATCAGTGACTGAAACAATTGTCAGAACATATTTAATTAAAGGCTTAACTGTTCACTGAGTTCTATTTTTTGAGGTCAAGAAACTGGCAGGTAATGTGCATTTCAAAAGCCACTCTATGACAGTCATGGTAGAACAATCTTCATCTGAAGACCGTTAAACACCATTCAATGGAGCTGTAAATTTGGTGAAATGGTGTAAAAAGACTTAAAAGACTGTGGCTTATTGCTGACGTTGGAATGTGTATTTATGTGACTGTGCTACTTGCCTAGTTTCAGACAACCGTTAGAAAGCAAAGAGAAATTCAAGATTAAATGTCAAGTGTCAAAAAGCATTTTATGTTTTTCTTTAATAAGATGGTTAAAAATACATCAATCTTCTATTGTTAAGACATCTGGAAGGCAGATGAATTTGAGGTTGGCCATTTGTCAGGAGCAGTATGCATTGAATTGGCCCTGAGAACAATGGTCTACAGGGAACGTCTTCACAAAGGTATTGCTTGCCATATGAAGCCCTTTTTAAGGTGCTCTAAGGAAAGAATTCTGCAGTGAGCCAGACAGGGTCTCATCTGAAGGAACTCTTACCCTGCCGCGTGCCAAACAGGCCAGAAACAATTTCCCAGTAATGAAGGAATCTAAAACTTCCCAAGTCTAAGATCCATAGACAAGCTTGCAGAACAATAATCTGAATGTTATGTGTTTTATAATGTTGCAAATATGCATAATTTCACTTATTTTCCATTATAATTTGGATTACCATTACAGTTATTTAATTTTTCAAATAATACTCCAATAATGATGTAGTTTGATCCACTTTATATGCAGTGTAATTTTTAGGCTCTTCTGCTGTGGCACTGAGCAGAAGAGTGGGGGGAAATGTCCTGGTTTTGCTGGCACAGAATCATGGAACTCATTTTCTGCACAGAAAAGCTGCATTTTGAAGTAGATGGCCGAGCTGGCCAGCAGAAGGGTTCCATCCCATCACCGTCATGCTCCCTACACATCAGGAGATGCTCTGGGACAACTCTCTCCCTGTGGTGGTTCCATCCCTGGAGGGTCTCGCCCGCCACCCCGTCCCTGACCCCACTCTGTGCCCCCAGCCCTGCCCTGCCGGGTGCGGTGCCTGTCGCGTTCTGGCTGGAGCTGCGCTGCTTGCTGGGTGGCACCAGCACCCACTGCTGGGGGGGGCAGCTCGCCAGCCCCGTGTCGGCTGGGTGTCACCTGCTGCATTTCATACTGTATTGGTGCTGATATTAAGGTTTTCACTCTCTTATTAAATCTGTTTCTATTTCAACCCACACGTTTCCATTTATTTTCCCAATTTCCCCTCCTCACCTGAGGGGGTCCATCGGGAAATAAAATAACTATCTAAACCACAACAGGAAAACACCAGGAAGAATTATGCATAAAACTAAGGAAACAATTAGCATGAATTTGGAATTAATGAAAAATGTATCCCCTTTATTTTATAATATGTTTTGACTGTGTTCAACAAGTAAGAAACAATAGTTGATTTGGTGCTGAAATGAGTAGATACGCTCACACAGACTGCAGGTGAGGGCATTTTTCTTAATAACCACAAGAACAGACCAACAGCTCTGCCAACTGGCATGGCAACATATTCCTTACATAAGAATGTTTGGTTTTTTTATTTAAAAAAAAATAGGGAAGTTTCCTGGCACTACAGCTGAGAACAGAGGCTTGAGAACGTGACCTTTTCCTCCAGGTGAGCCACGCAGAGGTACTGTGAGTAAATGCAAGTTTTAGATATCTAGGTTTAGTTTGTGTGGATTTGTCTATATCAGACTAGCAGGTAGGGGGTTTTTTTTAGATTTTGTAACTGGCACAAATGTTAATCCTGCACAGTTTTTTGTTTAGTTTGATTTTTCTATTTCCAAACATGAACAACAGAAATGTGTAGTGGGCTACTGCACAGAGCTGCTCTGACAGCTCAGAGCCTGAGCTCTTGTGTCCTGAATGAGGTCAAAATCTCAGGTCTTTCCGGAAGCCTTGAGAGAGGAGGCTGACATAAAGGTCTAGAGAAAACACGCTGATGGTAGACGAGCAAGAGCGTTCAACTTGTTCATCTCTAAAATACTGAATGGGCCAAACTGCTGGAACCTGAGCTGCAAGCTCAGGTCTGAAGGAGCATTAGACTCACCTGGGGCCTGGGCAGATCAGAGCTCTCAAAACCAATACTAATTATGTGAAGAACCAGACTTCAAAATATTTGGCTTGTAGGTGTACTTTAATGCCAGTGATAACAGAGCATGAAAATACGTACTGATGTATGATACCGATTCAGACTCGAGACTGTTTTCCCCAGGTAGAAAATGGATGAGCAGCTGAAGTTTATACAAACCTGCCAGTTCATGTCAGCTAAGGATCACAACTATGAAATCCAAGGAATTAAAAGTTCTGGTAATAAATGAGTAATGTTAATTAAATAATTGGGGCTAAACAGAAAAAACAAACCATTTATTTCTAGTTCTTGTATCGTCATCTCAACTGCCTGACTTAAGAGAATCAGGGAATTAAAAAATCACATTCTCCTGTTATTGCACAGGAACATCTAACTATACTAGAAATAGCACTGCAGTTACTTTTATAGATAAAGAAAAGAGAGCTGGAAAGGCATGCTCTCCAATAATGAAAATGTGATCAGTGAGATTCCTTCCTGTGGCAAGTAAAACTCTAAATATTCTGTTCACTCACCCACAACCTCACCCAGTCACGATGAAAATAACTTTAATTCTTGGTCATTGCAACGGTGGTGCACAAATAGTTACAGCTTCACAGATACCTACATCAGTATTTGGCAAGAATATAAACCCTCTCTTTAGCTGCATGCTAGCCAACCTGCCCATGCTTATAGTCAAGATTATACACTATTCAGGGAAACAAAAGTGCTGAATTCCTTAGGGAGCAAATCTAAATATACCTCCTGTAGGCAAGGCCCACAACCTTGGCACGCCAGGCCTACAGTAGAGTATATTTGAATTATGTCTAACATGTGAACTTAAATAACATGAAGTAACCTTAGAACTTAGGAATTACACAACATTATAAATCACACCTTGACATATTACTTACATTCCATTCAATTTTGTTATTTTCTGTATTGCAGAGTTAAAATTTTAATTCAAGTATTTTGAGATTTATAGCCAGAAAAACACAGTTTCTCTGGGGTAGTTTCTTGAAGCTCTCTTGGTTCCTTGCTCATATCTAACAATTAATCTCTCCATTAGCTGTTTTTCCTAGGTCAGTGAAAACAGCCTAATATTTTTCCAATCTATTCCTTTTCCTAGGCCACTTTATATGTTAAAAAACAACCACCCCCAAACAAAAACAAAAAACCCCAACAAACAAAAAACCCAAGGGTTTTTAATGTACAGTTTTATATAGAACACTACAACTAAGAAAAACATGAAACTGCAACTCTCACTATAATTGTAAGTTCTGAGGTGCCTGATCTTGCAGTCCTTCAATTGCAAAAAGAAAAGGGGAAAAGCCGTCTCAGGATCTGACCCTAGGTTGTTTCTGCTTTCTCGTGAGCCTATAAGAACAATATAAATTTTCCATTTCCTTAACTGGGCTTTGGGTCAGTCAGCACCCCAACTATAAGATTTGCTTGGGAAATTCAAGAGGGAAAAGCTGAAAATTTTAGAGCGAGATGAGCATCCTAGGATGATCATCTGATACACTTTTCCTTCACCAAGATCTTTCCAACCAGAAAGATACACATATGCTAGCTGAAAAGAAGAGTATCTCCACTGGTTTCAGTGCTGTAGCAGACATGAAGATCTGGTGCTGTTGGAAAGAAAACTCAGCCCTATAAATTCTCAACCTGTAGAACTTTATTCAATCAGCTTCATACTTTTTCACCAGGAGGCTGAAGTAATTTAAAAAAAAAGAACCGGAAAAGGGGTACATGTTGAATAAGTGCTCAGCTGGGATCCAGAGTCACCCTTTTCTATCCATGTAATGGATTCATCATATGGCTGAATCCGTTCAGTGCTGCTTTTTTTCCATCTCCACACAGGTAAGCAATTACCACATTATTACTGGAAGGGTCTGGAGCACAGGTCTTATGAGGAGTGGCTGAAGGAACTGGGCTTGTTTAGTCTGGAGAAGAGGAGGCTCAGGGGAGACCTTATTGCCCTCTACAACTACCTGAAAGGAAGTTGTGGCGAGCTGGGGGTCGGCCTCTTCTCGCAGATAACTAGTGACAGGACAAGGGGGAACGGCTGCAAGTTGTGCCAGGGGAGGTTCAGGTTGGAGATGAGGAGAAATTTCTTCTTGGAAAGGGTGGTCGGGCATTGGAACGGGTTGCCCAGGGAGGTGGGGGAGTCACCGTCCCTGCGGGTGTTTAAGGAAAGGTTAGACGCGGTACTGAAGAACATGGTTTAGTGGGGAATAGGTGGTGGGGGGACGGTTGGACTGGATGATCCTTGAGGTCTCTCCCAACCTTACTGATTCTATTCTATTCTATTCTATTCTATTCTATTCTATTCTATTCTATTCTATTCTATTCTATTCTATTCATTAAAGCTAGCAAGACAGAAAAAAGAAAAGAGGCTGTTAGCATAAGCACTATTTGATTCTCAGTAGCAGTGATCTCCATAACGAACACCCTGTAATAGACACCTACTCATGGAGTACTGTTCGTTTCACGGGAGACTTACACCTTGACTTCATACCCAGCCGAGTATCTTGGCAATCTGGCAGACCACTGCCTACTTTTCATTCTTGTCCTTATCACCCTGCAAGTGTAAACACACTGCTCTCTAAGATACCTCAGTGTGCTGTATTATAGCTCCTTCTTTACTAGGAACATCTCCCTAGCCATCTAGTGCCATCACAGCAGTTTTCCTCAGTGCTTTGCATCAGTATCATCTGAGCATCTTCTCTGAAGGCTAGTATTTCGAACAGTAAATGGCAATAATTTTATTTGAAGTGTCATTCTGGGGCACTACAACTGAAGAAGCAGATTTCCTATAAGCAAAATTTCTAGTGATGATTTTTGTGTAATCAAAATTCTGGTTTTGAGTTTCTCTGTAACTTTTCCCGTTGTTAGGGTGTAACCAGGTCTCTTTCTTCTCAGCACATACATATTACCCCAAGACTCTCTCCTGATCCAGGAAACTGGACTGGAATCAGCTGGGAGGTTCCGGAAATACTGTAACACACACCCGCAGCGTAACCGCAAAGGCTGTGTTTCTGCTGTAGGGACCAGGGTGTCTGTAACTCTGACCATGGAGTGGATGCTGCCTTGTCATTGCAGTCTCTGAATTCCTCTCTGCCCAGAGACCAAGCCTGGACTACACCTCCATGTGATCACAGCCTGTGCTGAGAGAAGTTCCAGGTAACTTCACCATGAGCAAATTCCTTGATCTTGCACTCGTGGAGACCTCAAAAACTGACTGTGGAATACGCTTGTCTAGAGACGAAGTCAGAAGTGCTGATTTGCCACAAAATTCCAGTTCAGTGAATCTGATGCATCAAATTATAGATATTTTAGCTTCTGCCAAAGTCAAAGCCAGGCTCTAAGAGACCCTTGTCTGCAATCCTGGTCCTACAGCTCCAAGACATGGGAGACTGGAAGAATCTTAAAAATACTCAAAGAATCAGTTGATTGCACTCAGATGATCTGATATTACTCCTTGTTTTGCTTTGCTTGCATGTGCAGCTTTTGCTTTACCTATTAAACTGCCTTTATTTCAACCCGCGTGTTGTCTCACTTTTACCCTTCCAATTCTCCCCCCCATCCCACCAAGGGGAAGTGAGCAAGCGGCTGTGTGGGGCTTAGCTGCTGGCTGGGGCTAAACCATGTCAAGGAGCATTCAGAAGTGACAAGAAAGGAGAAGAACACGAGTCCTGCGCACACTTTGAACAGCAGTATTCCTGGAATCTATTCCCAGTTCTGGGAGAATAGTCAAAACAGTCTTTATTCCTAAAATTGCTTGCTGCCACCTTCTGCGTGCATGAATTGCAATAGTAAGTATTATCACAGCTGTCCAGACATCATATACATCTTTGTTTAATCTCTTCAGAGGCTTCCAGATTTCATTATTACTGGCTCTTTTTGGCCGAGCTTTACTGCAACAGCTCCAGCACTCACTGCTAAAGGTTTTCATAGCGTGCAGTCGTCTACTTACAGAGTGACCCTGCTACACAGGCTTTATAAATGCTTCAGCAAAGCGTATGAACTTGGAACTCTTACATGCATAACATTAATAAGGACAGATATTCATGCCTCCCAGTATTTATTAGGGTCTTTTTCTGATCTTTTGACTCCTGCTGATATGGGACATCAATCTATGGCAGAAAAAAGCCCCAAACACTTACAGTTTGTAATTTTCACTCCTTACACGTTCCTCAGGAGGTAGGGAACGCTGATCTACTCCCTGACCTTAATTTATCGTGCAAACCCCAACCTACTAATGGATCAATTCAAAGGCAGTGGAGTGGAGGGATTCCACACAGCTAGGATGGCTGCTGCAGTGAGACATACCAATTAGCAAAGACCTGAGTGGTGTTTCATGAAGGACACCTGCACCTAAAGAACTCTCAGAATGTTGGTCATCATCAATTAAAAAACCTGTAAATTAAACCAAAAACTAATGAGCTGGGCCAAAATCACCTGCCAAAAATGTCAAGATTTATTTATTTGACCACCCTTCAAGCAAGGGTGAAGTTGTTTCCCAGTATGAGCCCCCAGGGGGGTGATTTTAACTTGTGTGTGTTCAGTATCCTGGGGTGACATATTCAGATTTGCTCTGTATTGAGCTGTCTTACATCTGTAGGCAGATACAAATGAAACAGTCAAAGGTGAGCTCTGAAATATGGCATCATAAGATCATCTGTGATCATAAGACAACTCTGTGTGTGTGTGTGTGTGTGTGTGTGTAGGATGCTCCCAGGAAAGTTTATGTTGGTTTTACTCCAGCTTTTGTTATTCAAAGAGGAGCTAAAGTGTCCTGTGTTCTGCCCGTCCCCCATCTCCCATCCCCATCCCTCTTTTTCAGAAGAAATCCTGTTTTCCCCAATTGAAGGATAACTGTTCTTAGTGACATGCACACACACAAAAATATTAAAAAATCCTGGGTTTCTGGGTTTTGACTGTATAGCCAAGACAAAATATTGATGTAAAATAGATACTTGCTCCAGAAATTATCATTCTTTAATTGAAAGATTTTGTTAACTTTGTTTCTGGTGGAAAATTTGATCTTCAGCTGGCTTGCTAAAATATTTGCTAAGACCAAACCCATGTTATTGTTCACAAAGAACACTTCACAAATGAATCTACAGCAAACTAGTTTTAGTATCTGGAACATTCAGTTCTTTCAAGAATATGGTTTGTCTATAAAATAATGTCTTATGAACACTGCCATGAGGCTCACATTCTGACCTGAAACAGTTTAAGAAAACTCATTGAAGAGCCGTGTGCCAAATAAGGCTAGCGAGTAATTTCACATGGGTAAATAAAGTGCTGAAGTAAACACGGGAAGGATAACACCTCTTTTTGTACAGAAGAAACAGTCTCTTTCTTATGACCAGGCTCTACAGTCCACATTTACAGTGTAATGAATGGGCAACTATTGACTTAGTGCTCCAGAAAAACATAAATGGGCAAAAAATAGTTTCACTATAATCAGCTCTACTTTTAAAGAGCTATCAAACATTCTTATTAAGCAGTCCCTAATCACCTCAGAGCAGCGTGCTATGCCTACCTTTTATTCTGTGCCTCCAAATGGTGAGGGCTGTCCTTACCTGTATGCCATATCGGACACAGAAATCCCTTAGAATTTCCCTCTGGAAGAGGCAGGTTCTTCATCACGAAAAGCTACAGGTATTAACGAGCCACGCAAAAGCACAGAATAAATAAATATCTTATTTTCAGCACATCAAGTTCACAGTTACTACACTGGAATGCTAAACCATAGATTAAATAACAAAACATTTGAGAGAAATCTACTACAAAAAAGATAAAGGAACTGTCTGTTGATAAACAGTTTACTTCTTAGGCTTATATTCATGTGCAAGCACAAGAAATGTCACAGGGATTTAAGAAGGAGGAAAGGAGGGAACAATAAGAAAAGCCAGATTCTATCAGCAGGGACCCAGTATTGCTTTGCTCTGCAAATTGCTGCACAAAATCACAAGCCAAGCCCTCAAAATTGCAAGTCTGCATTTAAAACTAAGTAATTCAAAACTGAAACAGTGAGTTCCTATTACTTATCTTCTGTTTTTTGAGGCTTTAGAGTTGGTATTTAAAGACTTCCCTCCCATGCTGTCACAGCTTTAGGCTTACTTATTGCTTCCAAGAAAACTCGGGATTCCTACATGACTGAAAGAGGTAGAACTTCAAGAATCACAGCAAATTTCATACAATTTGATTGAACTCATGGACTTTAGTGACATAGCTTATTCATTAGTTTGGCAAATTGTTTAATCTTTGTCTTCATGCATGAATTAGCAGGACACATTTCTAACTAGTTTTACAGGTTGATAAGCATGAAATACAGCATGTCAGACTGGAACAGAGAAGTTAAGAAACTTAAAAGTTTGAGTAGAGTCAAAAAAACCCCTTAATAAACCAGTTTTCGTCTTCTTGCTTTACACACACACTGTCTCCTTTCAGTATCTAGGCTTTCACAAGGTTTTTCACAGTTTCCCAGTGTATACACTTAAGCAATCCAGACTAACAGGAAACACTCAGATTTAGATGTACAATACATACATCACGCATACATATAAAAGTATAAGTAAACCTAGCACACACAGAACTTGCTGGCCCTAGAAAAGCAGTTGGCCTCAGTAGCCCAAACACAGTGACTTTCAGCGGGGTCAAGTCAGCGCAACCCTCCAGGGGAGCTCCTAGACATCAGGATTTCAATAGACCTCAGTCTGAAAAATAAAAGGGATGGCTGCCCATTAAAACAAAACCGTTATGGGCACAAACAAGCAAACAGAAACTCACAAACTGTATCACCTGAGTTCAATAAAGGGTCATTTCATGTTGTTGTTTATTAGCTACAAGGTAGTGGTGTAAAATGCTGAGTCCAGAAAATCTTTTAAGCAATCTTTAGGTAACTGCTATCTAGATGTAATCCTTCAAAAAATGCACATCAGCCTTCTAGGAGCTTTCATTTTTCTTCCTTGAGCATTCTGTTGATGGCAGAAGCTGGATTTTAATGGCTGTCCAGATGAATGTGCCTGAAAAGGTCTCCTGACAGTTTTGCAGGTGAAAAATCTTGGCAGGATATAAAGTAAGACCAGATGAGGTATAAAATCTATCCCTAGTAACTCTAACTGGACAGCAACAGAGTTATACTGGAAATAGTAGAATCAGAATCTTAATAAAGAATGCGTCTGAGTAATGACTAAAACAGTAAAACTAGACTCCTCCTCTACCATAGCAATTTTTGACAAATTTCTCCCCTTTTCCATCATGGTTATTTACATGAAACTATGTTATGAGACTAGATTTCCTAAGAAACTATTTTCAGGCTTTGACTAACAGCATTATTATTCATCGTGCTCGTTTTGTCATTAATATTCACCTGTAGCAATTTGCACTATCAAGCTGCGGTATTCTGCAAACACAAGAAAGACATCGAGGCCCTGGAGCGTGTCCAGAGAAGGGCAACGAAGGTGATGAAGGGGCTGGAGCACAGGTCTGATGAGAAGCGGCTGAGGGAACTGGGACTGTTCAGTCTGGAGAAGAGGAGGCTCAGGGGAGACCTTATGGCCCTCTACAACTACCTGAAAGGAAGTTGTGGTGAGCTGGGGGTCGGCCTCTTCTCGCAGATAACTAGTGACAGGACATGGGGGAACGGCTGCAAGTTGTGCCAGGGGAGGTTCAGGTTGGAGATGAGGAGAAATTTCTTCTTGGAAAGGGTGGTCAGGCATTGGAACGCGTTGCCCAGGGAGGTGGGGGAGTCCCCGTCCCTGGGGGTGTTTAAGGACAGGTTCGATGTGGTACTTAGGGACATGGTTTAGTGGGGAATAGGTGGTGGGGGGACGGTTGGACTAGATGATCCTTGAGGTCTCTTCCAACCTTAATGATTCTATGATTCTATAATTGTATGAGATCATCAGGCCCAGGGAGATTCAAGTGCTCTGCTCAAGGACAGGAACATCTTCAGTCGTGTCTTGCAAAGCAGATGCAGCCCGTAGTGCATGGCGGGGGCTCTTTATGCCACAGACTCTTCATGAAGGGCCCAGCCAGGGTACATAAAAGTCAAGGTCTGATCTGATGCAGAAGAGCTGTCACTGGGATGGTTCTTCGGGATGGAGGATGACCACCATCCTGCCATTAAACCACGCAGACAAATGCCAAGCCTAGTACGTGCCCAATAATGGGTTGCTGGCATTGTGCTGCAATGTACAGAGGTTGGAGACCTCACTGCAACACAACCAGACTGAGCACTGTGCTAAAGTCACATGTCTACACATCCATGCTGGAAAAACACTGTGAAAACTCTGTCATTTGATCCAAGTGTTGGGATTCATTACAACCCACTTCTTTACATATTTAGCACAGACATTTAGGAAATACAAGACGTGAAGTATGTAAAAATGTATAGGATATGTCATTATGGAAAAGGAAAAGGTGGTTCTGTGTTAAGGAATCATTGCTGGATTTTGGCTAGGACTGATTCAGTGATCTGTTTTTTTCTGGACTGATTTTCACCAACTGTGCAATTCCAACGCATCATCAGCAAACATTTTTTTTTGGCTACAGACGGCTTATTGCTCCTTCAGGTGCTGACACACCTGAGCTGGAAAACAAACTCTGAATAAAACAAAGACAGAGGTCAAGTGAGATCAGAACTCAGCCGGAATGAACCACCCGCTACTCTGAATTCAGCAGATGACACCAGCCGAGGAGATGACCTGCACAAGCAAGCCCTACTTCAGGCTTAGGGCTCAGACAGATCTCTGCAGTAGGCTAAAGAACATCCTCAAAGAAAAGGGGATGACTTCTGCACCCACATTAAGCTTCGGTCTATTTCTGTCTGGGTGCTTTTTTCAGCTTGGTAACTTCTAGATCATATAGAGAATGCTGAAAGGGTTTTCTTCATTCTACAGAGCTAGATGTTCAACACACAGGCAGGAAATATCTTTGTCCTTTGTATGTTTTCCTGTAGTTTGGTCTTTCAGGAACTCATTTACCCACACGTAACCATCCCAAACAGCCCGTACTTTGTGGGAGTAAGTCTGCACAGATAGTGAAGCAGCAGGAAAACCCCCCGTGTAACAACAGCACAGATCATGGACCTGCAGGTTTGAGACACTGAGCATTTGCAGGAACAGTATTAGCAACTTGGTATCCTGAGAGGAAAAAGGAAAGGTCAAGCACAGTCTATGGAGGGTGATCAGAGAAAAGGAAAGCAGTAATGCAGCAGCACTGCCTGCTGTTCCGCCAGCCAGACAGCTGGGCACCCATTAACCACTAGGAACCACACTCACACGTAGGATAAAACAGGAACTGTTGGCTAGTTCGGTGTGGCTGAGTGACCTGTCCTGATGGAGTCCCCACTGAAGATCCTCCCACGTTCTCTGTTGGCTCTGGGGCTGCATGTTTTGAAGTGGGGGACAAAGGCATTCCTGTATGCCATTGCCTTAGGACCATCACAACTTTTGTGCCTACAACAAAAAGCCTTTGATGAGAAGAAAAATAAATGCCATGCAAGACGGGTGTCTATCGTGATACTTATCCTGCAGTGCTGGAAGGAGATCTAGCTCTAGAAACAAAGCAATTGTGCTCGCATTACCCATTGTAAGTAATACATATATTTACTTAGGGCACTGGCACAGGACGACACGGATGCTTGATGCTGAAGAAAAGCCTGTTTGTGCCTGTTATACTGGAGAGTTTGTACAAGATTAGTTCTTAAAAACTAGTTGTGTTTCTTAGATTCTTATAATCTTTGAAATGAACAAGGCAGCTTGTAGGGTATACCACCTGATTTGATTCCACCTGAGCATTTTCAGAGACAGAAATTTGAGTTATCGCTTAGCTGAGGAAAGAGGAGGAACCACTGGTACATAGGCCTGAAGGGACTCACCCGACTCTGCTTTGCACTCACTCTCTGTGGTGTGTACCCTCCTGGAACTTACTGGAGCAATACCATGCCACAGTGGAAGCTAACGTAGAAACAAGTGGTCCCCTGTGTTACACAGGAAACAATCCATGCAGAGAGCAGACAGTTCCAGTAATTTTTAATTTGCCAGGCTCTAATTCTGCAACTTACCCATTTAAATTAAATACAAATCAATCACAGGATGTTGTAAAAGTGTCTCAGAAAGAAACATTTACTATTAACAGGACATAGAGGTGACACGTCTCATACACCACAGATATATTAAGCCCAGCATTCTTTATTACCCCATATGTACGTGCCAACAAATCACCCTGCGCCACCCTTGATGAAAGTAACATTTGTTTTCTGCTTGCACAGCAGCAGAGGGAAGCTCTGCCCTACTTCAGCTGAGGGCACTTTCTCCCCTTCAAGCAACTTTCAGAACATTCCTTTCTGCAGATGGGACAGGGAAGTGTCGGTCCTGCGGCTTTCAGCTGAGACTGGTTTTAGAGGAGTTTTGATCTGCATGAAGTGAGACAGGCAAGCTCACTGCTGCCCACCCGTGCAAGCTCCACTGTACGTTACTTGCAATAGCAAAAAGCAAGCACCATGAAGGACCTGGCAGTGGTGAAATGCCATCATGCTGTGAAGTCCATCATAAGGCAGAAAAAGTCCGTTTTCCAAATGCATTTATGGATCTAAATCAGCGTTAAGTGCTGACTGCCAAAGCACAGAGGGTGCTTCACTGTTCCTGGTTTCAATTTCTTCAAACAAATACTGTGATAAGCTCCAGGTGCAAACAGATGTCTGCGACCAAGCCCCTTCTGGCACTACAACTGGCCTCTTCCTTACACAGACTCTGCAAGTGGAACAGTGCTTATCTGCATGCTCCACCTTTTCATGGAAGTGGTATGAGGCTGCACCTCATGCAGCCAGCTGGGGAGCCTGGGTGCTGCTGGGGGCACCCAGGAACAGCCAGTGGAGAGATTATGGTGTCCAGCACCTTGAAAGAGCACAGAAGGTTAAGGCACGAAAATCAAATTATTCTTGAAGTAGTTTTCTGCTCAGAAAAGCACCTAATCATTTTGTGGATAAATACTTGCCTCACTTTTAAAGACAAAAATGTGAATATTCTTCCAGTTCTATAAAGAACATTCATGTTAAAAGCAAAACTATTAAATATCCTACACATACTACTATGCTAGAGCCCAGATCTTCTGGCCAAAATTCTCTGGCCAGAATTCTATGATTCTGTAACTGCTACCTTACACCCCCTATCATGAGGTGGGGTTCACCATGGGTGTAGAATTTGACCCTTATGTCCTCACAACACCCTTGGGAGGTAGATAGGTACCATGGTATCTTCTTCAGGAGGGGAAACTGAGGCAAAAAGAGATGAACTGACTTGTGTGAGGCTGCACAGCAAGGCTGGGAGCAGAACGAAGGCTGTGCCCACAGATCTCTCCACTGTTTAACGCACTGCCGTACCTCACATACAACTTCATCTCCGGGGCTGAATGAAAAGCATCCACATACCACTGACAAAATACACCTAGTCTAACACCAGTCTTTCTGTACACTACTTCTGCTTCAACAATTACACACACAGGTGCTACAAAACACTTGTCTCGACCTGAATTCCAAAGCACCCAAGACAACTCCCATTGCTGTCAGTCGGCACAAGCCCTAACATATGGGCCCCTAAAATTTTACAAGGCCCTCAATTAGAGCCTTTCTCATGCCTTTTCTCCACTCCAAAATACCAGAATTAACTAGTAAGGCACATCAGGGGCTAATCCAGGAACATCTGCAATAGCTGTGAAGTCCTACTGACCACTGGTCATTTGCAGGCTGGCACTAACAAAACATTGGTTGGCATGTGAAACCACATCCTGTGGCTGAGAGAGGGAGAAGCTCCTGGCCCTGCCAGTGCCACAGTGCAAGGAAACACAAAACCAGCCTTAAGAGATCGCTGCCTAAAACATCAGCTGAACCATGACCAGCATGGAATTATGTTATCTCAACCCTTAATAAGGGTGTCTAAATGCAGTGAGATTCGGGAGTGAAACCAAGGCAATGGAAGATGTGTTGGATGTTGACTTGGAAGGATTCCACCACATGGTTGAGGCCTGACTAAAAAACGTACCATCACATAACATAACGTACCGCTTCTTTCACTAGAAAAGTGACAACAGGGATTTCTCTGTATAGCTGCTGACTTGTGGACATAAGTAAGTTAATGAATTTTCAGCCCCTGCCTGAATGCCGTGTTCAATGCTAGCGATTTACAGTACATGCATAGTTCAAATCATTTGATACAACAGCCTGCCCTCTCTTTATTTGAAGTTCAATAAATTCTAAATCTTGACCTTGATTGGAGGTACAATGGATCACTTGATCGTACTTATGATACACACACACGATCCTTAGGGTTGTGTAATTAAACTGCACTTTTGGCTCCAGCACAACCGGAATAAATTTGAGATGGTTCATGCCTGAACTGGTGTGCGACTCCTGGAAGGTAGCAAACACCTGACACTGGATCTGCAGTGGTGATGAGAGTCTATAAAAGGCTTCGGACAACAGGGAGGTGTATTAAGGGTCTTTTCCTTGTTTAACACATGAAGAATCCTTCACAGGGCTCACTGGTTAGTTGTGCTGTTTGCCCAGGTTGGGAACGTGTCCAGCTCAAACATAGGTCTTCCCCATGTATTGATGGCCAGTGTGACACAGAAGACTCCGATGATGTTCATCACTATTCCAGATCTAACCTATGAGGACAAAAGTCCAAACCAACAATAACCAAACACCAGCACAGCAAATTGCAGCAAGGCCTATTTGTACATGCAAAAGACAGACACATGGTCAAATAAATCACAGAAACAGGCATTGTACCCACTGCCCTATGTTCTTGCTTAAGTGGAAACAGCAGGGAACACACTGTGCAAAGCCTTCGAACACTTTGCTATGGAACTGGTCTAGGGAGCTTTCAGGCAAGTACAAGAAGTTGTTCTTATTAGTTCAAGCACAGCTTCTGCCCCCTTCAAGTCTCCAGTCAGAAAACTGATAATGGTTGCGTGTTCTGCTCAGAACCTGGTAATGTGTGGTCTGGCCCACCATCAGAGGACCAGAGCCTAGTGCAACTGATTGTTACCTTCTGCTTTCAGCTCCAGTGGAAACAGGACTTCAGCTACAATCGCCAAAGCCCCAGAACACTGGAAAGCACTGACTGCATTTTAACCCTCCAGTGTTTAAAAGACTTCTGACTTGTCGGTTTTTAATTTCAGTTGGGCTGGGCTGTATGTCTGTCAAAGCTGTGAGAAAGGTACCATTACTTCAGAGATGCAAATCTTTATTGCAGTATTAACACGCCATAAGAGAGGAGCATAGGGTGGTAGTTATAGCCCATAAGAGCTTCCTGGTACTTTGGAAATACTTGGCTAAGAAAATTAAACACTCACCATATTTACAGATAAAAGCAATGGAGAGCTTCAGATGAGAGACCAAGGAATTATTATCTTACCATATCCAAAACGCGGATGTGGCCATAGGAAAACACTATCGCATTTGGCGGTGTTGCAACAGGTAGCATAAAGGCAAAGGAAGCACTGAGAGTACCAGGCAGCATAACATACAAGGGATGGATCTTGACAGATGCAGCCTGCAATGAAATGGAGAGAATGTCACACTGGAGGTGTTCCATGAGGAAAACATAAAGAACATTTCCCAGACCATTGAGACACAGGTTCATTTTGTTTCTTGGTGTTATATCACCAGAGTAATTTACAAGTATTTTATTCTGAAATCCACACGTGCTTTAACATAACTTTGCTCTCATTTCCTGTCCCACAATACTTAAAACCAATGCTTGATTCTTTCTTATTGTTTGTTTTGCTCTACGGTATAATTTGGAGTTCTGCTCAAATTTATCCAATGATCTTTTCTTTGACCTTGGACCACACTTTTGCCAGAGTAACACAGGGATGGGATTATAATTACTACGCATGTGGAATAACACTCAGACATCACATAAACTCTGTGGGACTCAGAACTTAAGTACCAATTAAAGTCACTGACAGCTCAGCGCCTTGATTGGGATAATTTCACTTTGATGATATAGTCTAGAATAAAGCAGTTGTGCTTTCCCAATTAAAGAACAAAGTAATCTATTTTTTCCTTTATGCTACAATTTCAATTGTGCTCAGAAAAAGCAACAAAACTTACCAGGTTTTCCTCTGTAAGTTTTAAAATTGTTCTGGCTTTCTATGAAAGATGACACATTTCTAATAATCAAGCCCGCCACTTTCTGTATTCTGGCATAAAACCATGAAGATGAAGGAGCCATCCAAAGGGATGACTGGAAAGCGGTGGATTTTGGTTTGGTTTGGGTTTTTTGTGTGCTTTTCCAGTTCTCAGTTGATAGTTCAAATGCAAAATGACCACAAGTAACTGATGTTTGTTGATCTGTATTAAAAAAGTGACTCTTGCTTCACATTCTCCAGGGCCACAAGACACATCTTACAGAAGGCTTGAACTGGCTTCCTTTTCAGTGAGGGTGCCATGGGATAGGCGTCCTCAATTAGCTTCTTCCCCAAGAGGCGGGTTCTCAGGGTTCAGGCATATAGGTAGAAAGTTTGCATTCCCACTTTCTATCTATATAGGACACTATAAGCGCAGCAGTGAACACCAGCTAAAATCACTATCCATTGTGGTATACTGTCAGGTGGCCTGTTTCATTACTGGCTTTCAGATTGACATTAAAGCAACATTCAAGACAACAAATAACAACACTGCTTTGCCACTAGAGACTGTCAGTTTAACTCCAATCTCCCAGTTGATAGGATAACAGGATGAAGTCATCATACCATGGATGAAAAAACAGGTAGGAAGAGGGTGGCTGTGGCGACATTACTGGTGCATTCGGTGAAGACGGCTATAATAAGTGAAAGTACTGTTGCAATGGCCCATGGTGGGATAGATCCCAGTGGAGTCATTTGATGACCCAGCCAAGCTGAAAGCCCAGAGTTCTGACAAGAAAAAAAAGTGGTTTTCAGTGAGACTTAGAACCCCTAGCTCGTGAACAGGGAACTCGTGTTATGTGCAACGTTTCTACCAAATAATACTAAAGGACTCCTGAATCATATAAACACCATCGGTGAAAGTACAATGATCTGTCAATAACACTAAAAGAAATTTCTTGCCAACTAGACATAATACTGAGTCCAAGTTTTCTGATTTTTTTTGGAACCTGCTCACACTTCAGTTACAAAATCATGGGTTTTTGCTAAACAGAAACAATTATTGATAAGAATAATGGAAATACTTAATGTGTCACTCAGAAGTTTCCTGGCATGTTTTTCTAAGATTTCTGAAAATACCGATGCTGTATGAATGCTCTCTTGTAGGAACATAGGCAGTGATTGACTCACCTTACAAAACCTCTGACTTCATGGCTTCTAGTGCTCTGGAGCTTTAATAATATATGATGTATGCATATGAATGTAAGGCCCTAGAGCTTCAATTTGCCCTGTGGTGTAAAACCACCTAGCCACAAAACTTAGATCTGAATATGAATTCCTCCAAAGCATGACAATGTTGATAGCTAAGGCTTGCTTTGATTTAGATGCATCTTAGCAGTGATGAAGGAAACAATATGGTTCACATCATGGTTTGTGAATTCAGCTGCCTTTTCTGTGATTTTATGAACACAAGATCAAACCATGGACCTGTGGAATGCGGCATATTGCCTGGCAACACCCAAGGACAAGCAGTTCAAGAAACCCCACTGGACACAATTTTGGAAGATATCTACCCACAATGATTTTCTCCCTGAGCACTTCAGTAATGGTCTGGTTTAAATCTGAAGATACATATCCTTTAAACAAACCTCACATGGTTCTGAAAATCTTGTGTTATCTCTACTTCTATTTTTCTAGTCAGGGCTGGGATGGGAAGATAACAGAAATAAGAAAGGCTGCTTTTCTGGTCTGTCCAGCCAGTGAAGATCTCAAATCACTTGGCAGCCTCCAAGAGGTAAGATAAATTGAAGAAATTTGGTCAGACCACACAAATTCCTGAAAAAGAGGCACAAACATTCACTTCTCCTCCCAATTTTTGCTAATTTGGATCTGAACATCTCTACTGGGTTTGGCTTTGGGTGCATGCCCAGCAATACAGGACCAGATAACAAACCAGGGAAGTTCGCCTTTGAGTCAAACAGATGTCAGGACATACTGCGCTTGCATCAGCCAAAGCAAAACCTCCTCCCAGCAGCAGCACAATGCTCCAGGGCATCTTCCTCTGAACCACATTCCAGTCTAGCAGCGGGGCTGATAAAAATGGTTTTTTTATATCTGAAGTGAGAAATGAAAAGCAGAACACATTTTAGGGAGTGATGACATTTTGTCTCCTCTTCTGTAAGATGCTAGGGAAAGACCCAACAGGCAGATGCGTATTACTGAGAAACCTGCACAGGGTAGCGGTAATACACACGAGCAGGGACCGTGCCTCAGCCCTGCCCAAGAAGTCAGGGAGGTGAGCTACCCTGAGGAACTGCATGCAAATCCAGTACAGGTTTCTGCCATGTTAGCTGGAGCTGGCTAACTGTTTCACAGCGTTACAATTCCTCCTTTAAATACCTTCTTCAGTCTGTTCAGGGTCAGATATGCTTGCATTCCAGCCTATGAATTTGGGTTTATTAGCAGGAAGGATGAACAGTAACAGGGCAATAAACACAGCGGGAGCAGAATCAGTGATGTACCTAGAGAAGAAAAGAGAGTATCACTTAGAAAACACACATCGTTCTCCTACAAGATGGCTGCCTTCCAGCACTGCCGTTACTGCTCTTTGTCATCCCGTTTGGGGCTTGTACATTAGCAAATGGGTCATTAGCTCATGACTGAAGTCTCTCAGACTTTCCACAACACAAACACAGTAATAAAAGAAACTAGCTACAATACATATTAATAACCAGTCACAGATGACAATGGCTCCTGGGAGCAGGGTTCATTGGTTCCTTCTCTGTGGTGAAGCCAAGATTCAGCAGTTGTGTCACAAAGAAAGATGTGTAAAGAAATGGCCTGAATGATAATCCCATCGTGCATTTTATGTTCTTAATATGCCACTGACATTATGCGAAGAAACCATTCAAAGTACTGAATAAATTTCCCAGTGAGTTCTAAGCTATTGTTTAGAGGTGGTATTAGGAAATACTGAAATGACACCACAAGTGATCGGAGCTCATACAAACAAAATACTCAGGTGTACATCAGCGTGACTGAGACCAGCATTACAGAGTTTTCTCTTCCTTTATGAGGTCCAGCTTGCTCCACGTCCCAGTTGCCAGCCTTTACTGCAGTACAAGCTGTCAAACAATAGATCAGTTGGTGATCTCACACACGAGTGATAGGATCAAGCCCAGCAAACACATGAATTCAGGTAAGGTTGGAATGAATGACCCCACACTCAAAATGGAATGTAAGAGCAAGGGAATCGGATTCACACCTAAGAGGGTACAGGATGAAAAAAAAACCCTAAAAACTTACTTTTCTCCTTCTGGGAAGAGCCTGCTGGCCCAGCCTTTTACAAAGCCTGGGTGTCTGGAAAACCACAAGAGAACCAGCAAAATGAACATTAGGAGGACGTTGAACTCAGCATAAGAGATAGGGCCTAGTTTCTTCATTTCTGCCTTCAGCACGCTGTACGCAGCTTTTTCTTTAGCAGTTCTCTCTGTCCCACAGCCCCAGCTTTTTTTAAAACTTTAAGAAAAAAGGAGAAGAAAATACTGTAAATATTAACATACTACAGGGATTTAACGTGCTTGGCACTGTGAAGCTGTCACTCCTGGGGACAGACATGGACTACAGCAGAGGCCAGGAAGAAAGAAATTACAACAGTGTCAAAGTATTTCATGAGGACATGCCAGTCCTCACAGAAGAATGGGGTCCATGAATGGAAGTAAGTCTCTGTCCAATTTGGAGCAACCTGGGATGAAAAACTTGGTTTTGAATCAAAGGCAGCAAAACAGATATGCCATCTCTCCTAGGGTTGAAATTCGCAGATGCGAAATTGAAAAATAAAACTGGCAATTCTGTCTGAACATTAAGAACATCATAGAAAGCTTTTGCCTTAGGCCAACTCCCATGAACAGAAGAGGTTCCCAGACCTCAACAGTTGCTGTGAAATGGAACTATTCTCTGCTACCAAATAAAGAACCTGTCAGTGCATTTGTTTTATCCAGATTTCTCAGTAAGGTGATCTGCGTTACCTGAGGAATTTACACAGTATCATGTAGTTAAATACTCACTTGAGTCCCATGAAGGAACACTGTAGCCAAAGCCAAGCTAGTACCAACATCAGAATCATGTTTGGGAATGCAAACCCAAACCAGGAAGCAAAATTCACAATATCGTTGTTGTTGGGGTATAACCTGAAAAGAAAAATGCTTTCTAAATGAATATCAAAGCATTTAGTAATCTACTTTCTCTTTAATATGTGTTATAGGGACAATTATACATGTAAATTTAGGACAACCATTACAAGTTATCACAGGTAACATCCATAGCCTAGCTGCATTTAAATAAATTCTCAAACTCAGGTTAGCAAACAGAGTATTTTGTGGACAACTGCTTTCCTTTCCAACAGTATCTGTACAGTTTCCACAGCCACAGCATGGGGGGAATAATATTATAAAGGAAGCTAAGCTATTTTTAGCTCTCTCTGGTGTGCTTATGAGTTAATCATACATTCTTCTGATGCTCGTCACTGCAGTTCCTCTACTGAGGTGCTGCAATTCAGTTGAAAAAGGAGGAGGCAGAACCAGTATCTCATGATCAACCAGCTGTCTGCCAATTACCAGCAAATATTTCTGAGTTTCTCAGGAGACTTCTAATACCAGCACACAGCTACCTAAAAAAGGCTGAAGCAGAACAATGAAGCCCATCACTTCATACACATTCTTCACACTCAGTTCATCAACTGGTTATTGCTTATAGTTTGCAACTGAAACTGTCATCTAAGACTAGTCAGTTGGTCACAGAAACAGTAAGATAGTATAAGTAAAAGAAACAGCAAGAATTACTTACTGATTCATCTGGCCTTTCAGCACCATGTTTGGTCCTGTTCCAGTGAGTGTTGCAGTTCCTCCAATGCTGGCAGCGTAGCATACACAAAGTGTCATTCCCTTACATATACGTTTCCTCATTTTCTTTTCCTCAGAAGATCTGGGGTCATCAGGGACTTGTCCGTTGCTTACGGCTAGACACAAAGAACATGACTTGCCTCAGGTTGTGTTAGGAAGGCAGAGAGTTCAGGACAGGGTCTGCAGGCTCAATGCTTCCAGTCTGTGTACCATTTATTTTAATTTTAAAAACTCACAGATATGTTCCTAAATTATTTGGAGTCAAGTTCACGAGAAGCTGAACAGAGAGGTTGACGATCTGGGTCTGCATGATCCAAGAATGCTATTGTCCATAATGGTGCCACAGTTTCTCAGCAGTAATTTCCTGTTTCACACAGAGGCTTACCACCAGCCAGATACTGCAGTCACTGGAACCATTCCAATACCACAGTAAGAACCCAACTAGCTTCAACAGCTGTGAATATGGGCAGAAAAATCCCTACCCCAAACCAAATTCTTGCCTGTCATAACTGCTAAGATTACTATGTTATGTCTGTTTACATCAACTGTGAAATTTTGCTGCTGTGTCTGTTGTTCTCTGAGGTTAACAGTCTAATCTTGAAGCCTGACTGGCCTAATGGAGCAGGACAATGAATTGATGGCAATTACAACCAACTCAACACGGCCAAAGGGTATTTTTAACACACATTTATTACCTTCACTACATGTTAAAATAAATTAGTCAGCAAAGCCAAGCAGATCCTTCTAAGTGGACAGAAAACCAGCAAAATTACTATTACTGGTCTTACAGCAGACGTTTAGTTTTGGGAGTTGAGAATCAACACTAAAAAGAGCATTTGCAAATATGAAAACTTATCTTTAATAAAACTGTTTGGAAGCTAGAAATGAGCAACCTTACAGAACATTCTGTGACCAAGTGGCATGGTTGTGGGCTTGCACATCTTACACGAACATGGTGTCTGAGCTTTGCACAACCATAGCGCATTCTCCCTTCACAAGTGAGGTAAGAAATGAAGCAACCCAAAAGCAGAGATCACAGTTGTATCTAGACTATGCCTCCAAGGTCCAAACAAATACGGAGGTTATGAGTCAATCTTATAATAGAGGAATGTCTGGCACACATCAACAGCCGCCTTCTACACTCTGTTTTCCATGGACAGGTAAGCCAGATAATGGGCATGGTGTGTCCCAGGCAGAAGGTTTAAAGTGTGGGACACAGCATGTGCTACCAACACTCACACTTGTTCTTGCAGACAGTAACACAGGGAATCGTGGCATATCAACTTGTTAATTCAGTGAAATCACATCTCCACGAAAATCCCCAAGACAATCCTTCCTCCTCTGAAAAATCTGATATTTAATAGTATTTAATAATATAGCTCTCTCTAACAGCACAGCAGAGCAGTGAAATCAGAGGGACTGAATCTGTGTACATGGTTCAAGTCAAGTGAAGCCTACTGCAGAACCACAGCATTGGCAGAAGGACCTTGCAGAGTCAAGCATCAGGGTAAGATCACACTTTAAAGGGTTCCAAAGAGTAGTTTGTTTACTCTGAGTCAAGTAACACCAGCTTGTCTCTTCCATGTAGCTTTTAAAGTCTTCTTCTCTCTTCTCCCCACTTCCACATGCAATCTGGTCAATAAAGAGGTATTTATTGCCCCAGAAAACAAAACAGATCTGCATGGGATTTAACACTAAGCATAACAAAATGGCAGCCTCAAAAATGAGAAGCCATTTTGTAAAACCTGAATGTCATGCATTTAGGGATTTTCAGCCAGGTGACCATCCTCCTTCCTTGGAAAAGGTACAGAGAACTCCTTCCAGGTCAGGGAGCTCTGAGCGTAGCAAGTCCAGCAGAATCAACTCACTGCTGAGTAGGCCCTTACCATGCACTGAAGTGGGATCTGATGTATTCTTTTCCTCCAGCTCAATCACTGTATTTGTTTGCCCAGCTGCTTGTTCCATCATGGTCACATCATATTCTGTGTTGTCCATTTGATCCAGGACAGCCTGGACAATGGGAACCATCATAGCTGTGGTGGCTGTGTTACTTATCCACATGGACAGAAAGGCGGTGACTATCATAAATCCCAGCATGAGGCTGGAAAGAGAGAAACAGAGGAGAAAGGAGAAAAGAAAACAGATTCTGCTAGGCTTTGTAGTCACTGGAACTTAGACAGCCGAGCCCAGGCAGGGATGTGTGTAGCGTCCAGTAACACAAAGCAGGGCCACATTCCCTTCCAGGACAGCTTTGCTACCTTCACTGAAGGAATCCCAGAAAGCCATTGACCTCCTTAGTCTGCGCATGATTAAGTCTGTCATCATTTTGTCCCCAGTGGCAAGCATTAGAATTTAGCCAGATGATGGTTTTGGCTGAAGGACAAATAAGCTGTTCCTGCTGCCAGATTTCACTTCTCAAAACTCTGTACAATGCGGCTAAAGTGGTTCTTGTAGGTTCCCTTCTCTGTTGACTGTTAAACACCATCACTAGGCATCTGCTAAACTGACACAGGCAAGGAAGAATTAATGTAATACTCTTACAGTGCAGGTTTCACCCCAAGAATCAGCAGGACCCTTAGTGCAATCCTTTTGTGAAGATTCCACTGTTCAACAGAAATTGCAACAATCAGCCCTCCAACGAAGAGCATGTTTGTGTCATTTAGGTACTGCAAGCACACCTGAAAGACAGAGAAGGTAGATCAGGGGCCCAAATGTTGCCTCTTGCCAGCTTCACTAGAACATGTTGCCTTCCATCCTCTCAAAGCCATTTACTGTACCAGGCCTCTATCCCAGCATTGGCAGAAGAAGCAGCTGCAGCTTCAGAGCTACCTCCAGTTTCCCAAATCTTGGGTCCCCTGTCTTAGTGCTGAACTGTCTAGTGCAGGGGCTCTTTGTGCATCATCAACCTTCCGTTTGGATCATCAGGAGTTTATAATAAAGTAGAAAATGACAGAAGTTTCCCAAAACATTGTTAGGGGATCAAAGTATTGTGTAGGTACTAGAAATGCTGACCTTCAAAATGGATTTCTCAGCACCTTTGGCAACCACACCTGCCCTTACCAGCCTGTTGGTCACTAATGAACCTTGGCTACAGTACCTAAATACAGTCTCTCTCCCTTGGACTAAAGCACCTGCACAAACAGCCAGAATGAGCTTTGAAGGGGACGTGGTGTATTTGCTGGCATCATGCTACCTACCCTGTCAGCAGAAGTTTGTCCCGTGCATTTTGAAATCTCCCAGAGGATTTCAAGTGCTCCCAGAGCAGTCAGCACTGCTCTACCATGGGACAACAAGCTGCTGGCACTAGTGGGATGCTGTCCAGCAGGATCCATGCCCAGAAATGGACCTTCCCCTCTACCACCTCAAGCCCCGTGCTCTTAACGTTTTGAGCAAGTGTGTATTTAATTCAGCATCTTCCCATACAGGAACCCTGAACACTGCTTAACATGTTCATAAAGCACCACAGAACTGGAGCACTTCCCTATTAGACTTGTTTGCTAAATATTGATGGGGGATCAGAGCAATGGATACCCCTGTATCAGACCTGTATTGAGCAAGAACTGTTCCTTACTGATTTAGAGCTCTGAACTCCAAGCAGAGGGAAGAATACCACAGGCATGAGGGAGGTAACAGCCAGTGGGATCACTTCCGTGCACCAGTACACAGCCATGATGATGATGATATATGCACACTTGGCCTCCTGCAACAAAATGGAAGACACACTTAAGCATATAAAACTATTCTTAAAGATAAGAAAAACATTGACAGCACTTAAAGGGCCCAAACACTGCATTGTCTGTAGCTTAACAAGTTATGCTGAAATAGGTAGCAGAGGCATGAGGATTTAAATTTGTACTTTTAAGACTTGTTCTGAAGTCACTTGCATAAAAAGATCTTTTTGACCACAGTGTTTCTTCTAATGTACCCACACAAAATGTAGGGTGTGAGAAAAACAAATCTTCCACAACTAGGTAAGTACACAGTTTGCAGTGTGCAATTATCTCTTGGCAGTTGAGGTAAGCAGATTTCATGTCTAGCAGCCAAGAATTTTTAAGTGTTTGTAGATTTGGGCATTTCTATTTTGAGTTAATTATTTCTAAACGGATGGCCAAATATCCCAGTGTGGATGATTAGCTTGTCTGAAACTCACAAGGCTTCGAGGGTGTCCAGTACCATACCTGAGCCCACAAACTACATCACTGAATAATTTCAAAGTTCTTAACTTTTTTAAATAACTCTTAGAATCACAGAATGGTTTGGATTGGAAGGCACCTCAAAGATCATCTGGTTCCAAACCCCCTGCCATGGGCAGGGACACCCTCCACCAGCCCAGGGTGCCCAAAACCCCATTCAACCTGGCCTTGGGCACTGCCAGGGATCCAGGGGCAGCCACAGCTTCTCGGGGCACCCTGTGCCAGGGCCTCAGCACCCTCTCAGGGAAGGATTTCTGCCTCACATCTCGGCTCCAGCTCCCCTCCTGCAGCTTCAGGCCCTTCCCCTTGGTCTGGCCCTCCCTGCCCTGGAACCAGCCCCTCTCCAGCTTTCCTGCAGCCCCTGCAGGCACTGGGAGGGGCTCCAAGGGCTCCCCGCAGCCTTCTCTTCTCCAGGCTGAACAACCCCAGTTCCCTCACCCTGTGCTCGTAGCAGAGGTGCTCCATCCCTCTGATCAGCTTTGTGGCCCTCCTCTGGACTTGCTCCAGCAGCTCCGTGTCTTTAAAGTAGAACTCTTCTACCTTTTTTTTTTTGTGACTAAGCACATTAGAGGTATTTAATTACTTTCCCAAATCATATTGTGTTTACCTACTAAGGGGGTTCCCTAGATTAGAAATGTAAAATGTCTTTTTATACTGTTGATCAGGCATTTCTGTAACCTAGCCTTCTTTGGTTCGTACTTTCAAAATTGTTAGGAGAAGCAAGCATTCATTACCCAACAGTAAACAGTGTTTTAAAGCTTAAGTCTGTTCTGTAGTTCAGAATTTGCTCATATTTAGAGTATGTGTTTATAGGATTTTATTCTAATACAACAAATGGGACTTTATTGCAAAAATGAATGGTGTTACAGTGACATTTAAAAATTGCTGTAAGGTGATATTTATAAATAAGGGTGTGTTTTCCTTCATTTTGTTGAGAAGCTTAAGAACCAGAAAACAGCCTTTGTAAGTAGTTTGTTTTTTTTTTTCTTCAGGCTTCCAGGAGATTAATTACAGAACAGATTTGGGGAAAAAAATTATTCGGAGACTAAAAGATATCAGACATCCTATTTAAATCTCTTCCCTTAATAAATATGAGGTAAGCTCATGATACAATTTATGCTGTACCACAGTAACTAAGTCCTAGAACCGTGGTTAAACTGTTGCCAGTATAAAAAACTGACAAACAACCCTAAGTGAATAAAATTCACAATGCAGAAGAAACACTGGTTTTATAGACTGGAGAGTAAATAATTTATGTGAAGGTCAAAAAAACCAACTGTGCTTATAAATTAACTCCCAACAACCACAGCCAATTCAAACAACCAAAGATCTGGAATTAAATAAATATCTGTATCTATACCTCTATCTACCTGCCATTTATGGGAACAGTCACAGAATGTTTCTTTGGTGTCTCTGGAAACACAGTGACCTGCCTTCTCACTGAGAGCTGAAATAGGAGTCACTGACGGAAATGTTACTCCCCCATTGTGAAATACTGTAATTTCCCAGATCAGACTGATGACACAATATTCCTACAAATACCAGAAATCTGAAGACATACTGATTTTTTTTAGGGAAATTATCTTTCCTAGTAGTGATCAAAGTAGTGCCTAACAGTCAGGAACTCCTCTTTCTATAAAGCACCAGCATTTACCTGAAAGATGGGGCTGATAGACAGGTAAACCAGAAGGGCTGGCAATTTTCTTTGTAAATATGCGTAACATTTTCCTGTACTTTAAAATGCACTGAACAATACAGGTCATTCAGAAGAAAGACTGGTTTTAGCATCAGAATAGCATCTAAAGCGCTAGTAGGCTAAAATACTGTAAACTGAGCTTTCGCATTTTGCCAAGAAAGCTACAAGACATTACAGACCAAACTCTTCACTGGGTTACTCACATTTTGTGCTGATATAATGCCACTGAAAGCAAAGGAGTTGTGTCATTACCATCACTGGAGTAAGATGGATGTGAGTTGGAGGATACTGCATTTGAAACCCTGTTACGATCAATGCACAGCTTCCGGCTGCACCACTGATGAGGAATGCCACTCAGCAACAACTCTGTGCAGTACCTCAAAGCATCGGCGACTGAGGGAGCTGGAGAACCCAGAAGCCCTGCCTTTCAGTCCACTGCCATCATCACTAGATAATGCAAGACACAATTCTAAATGTGCAGGCCAGTTAATGCATGTATTTATCTTTGGCAGAAAAAGAATTGCATCTAATTTGCAAGATGGGTTGCGTCCATGCGTCCCCCAGGTCCTGGCAATGGCACAACCCTTAAAAGAATAGAGATTGGCACAGAGCTCCTTCTGCAAGTTCAGCTGCCCAGCACCAGTGTTTGAATTTCATTTGGGAGTGAAACCTGCAACACACGTTCCGGAGATCTGGGGCTGAGGCACTAACAGGGCTGCACAGCAATGCTTCAGGGACGAGGTGGCAGGAAGGATCTGCTTAAGGCCACAGTGGAGAAGTGGCACTGCTGCGGCAGGCATCAGGCACTGCCTGCTCAGGTGGCAAATATGCCGTGGCAAGGGTGGACCAGGTGGCCAGTGCTGCACAGGGTGTCAGGGGCATGGCCCTGCACAAGGCGGGCGAGCGGGCTGCGTGCCCCGCAAGCCTGGACAGGGCCCGGTGTAGCTGGCTGGGACAGGGGCTCCAGAGCAGCAGGGCCAGACCTGGGGGCAGAGGGGTGAGCTCCTGGGGGTCAGCAGGGCCGTACCAGGGGGGCAGAGGGGTGGGCTCCTGGGGGGCAAAAGGGTGGGCTC
>VWZZ01007217.1:424682-469452 GCA_013399095.1 Psophia crepitans | reverse complement strand
CGGGCTCGCTCCCGCCCTGACGGGGGCCGGGCCGCCGGGTAGCGGTGCAGGCACGGTCAGGAGCGGGCGAGCCGCAGGAGAGCCGCCGATCTGGCGCCAACCCAGCGCCCCTGCCCCGCGCCCGGCCCTGTGGCGTTCCTCCCTCCCCACGGCCGGGCGGCAGCCGCAGCCCCGAAGGACGCGGTGCCAACAGCCCCTGTTCGACAGCTGGGAGCTTTCCTCAGCCTGACCCAGGCCAAGTCGGAATCCCCCGGCCCACTCTATCGTACAGGCGCCGGGACAAAACATGGGCCGTTTCCCCGTGCCTTACATCCACCTCTGTGCTCGTGCTACTGCAGACCCTCCACGAAGGAGGAAAGCTGCTTATGGCTGTGTACCAGCTATCACACCGGTGTGAGAATGTGTTACAATCAATCTCCCTCCTCACAGTGCCTACAGAAAGTTGCCAGTAAGCACAGATCCTCGTGGTGCCCATGAAACGCGCAGTGCTGGCGCAGGGTTCTCCCAGGTGCTGGCCTTTGAGGAGGCACTGGGGATGACACGGTGGGGAGGAAGGGCTGCGCTCCTTTAGGGAAATGGAGAGTTAAACCCACAGCGGGGGTCTCCCAAAACTAAGGTCTGTGCAGGCATGCATAGCTGTGTTTCACTGCCTGTTATTTTGTGAGAGGGTGCATGTCCGCGGTCTGGGTTAAAAATAACCCAGAAAGGTTAACTTGAAAGGTTATTTTTGATGTTGTTCATTTCAGTGATGTGGCTTACAGTGCAGCCAGAGGATCAGAATCAGAAATGATGGCACTGCTGAAAGGGTGGCGAGCACTATCAAGGTGGCAGAAAGGAACAGCTGGAGGGACTGGAAACTAGACTGAAGACAAAGAATTTGTTGATATTTTATTCTGCTTCTGGGGTGTCAATAGCCACGTGAAATTCAAGGCAGCATGAATCATATTTGATCCTGCAGTCTCTTGGTACAGCCTTACTAAGCAATTACTCACAGAAATAAAGAATTTAAGATTCCACAGCAAGTAATGAGGGAGCTCTGGCTACAGCTTGCACTATGTGTCCTCTGCTGACCAGAGGAACTTGAGCGACAGAAGTTCAAAACAAGACACTCTTACGTTACTGTTCTGCTTGTAAAAGCAGTGAATGTCCACTAAGGAAAATAGTAGCCAACCGGATCTGGACAGATTCCCAATCTTCAAACCTTTAGCAGCAGTCCCCCTGGGTAACTTCTCAACACAAGAAGAAACTTCACACCAGCGCAAAGCCTAGCAGAAAGTGGGGAAATGGCCAAAACTTGCATTCCTGTGGCCAGTCTCCAATGAAAAAATGGTCCCTAGTCAAGAAAGGACTACAAGTACTTAAATAAGAAAATGCAAAGAGTTAACTCTAAAGGAGTTGTACTGAGGTTCGCTTTGATAGATCAGTGCAAATATGAGTTGCTGTCTTCTTGTTTAAATGAGATGCAATGCAGAAAAGAGAAAATAAAGAGAAAGGCCATGAATATGTGTTGATACCATTAGATGGACTAATCACATGAAAGGAGACTTTCTTACTGTACCTGGGAATGCGATGAGGGACTCCTGTGGGCAGTTCAATTAGCCAGTCCATACCTCAGTGTCCTCTTTTGTCAAATACAGAGAAGGGAATCAATATTTCGTTATTGTGCAGAATTAGGCAAACTTACCTTTAGCACGCCATGCAAAGTGCGTTCTGTAGTATGGAACAAAAAAAGGATTCACAGAAAAGATCAAACATTTGAATAATAGGAAATCAGATTGAAAGATAGTGGAGTACCCTTTTCTGCTGTTCATACAGCACCTGTCAAGCAGAAAGGTGTACCTTTGGGAGGAGAGGGGAAGGGGTGTGAGAAACACAATGTTCCCTAGGGTTCTTA
Source organism: Psophia crepitans (assembly GCA_013399095.1). Lineage (NCBI taxonomy): Eukaryota > Metazoa > Chordata > Aves > Gruiformes > Psophiidae > Psophia > Psophia crepitans. The sequence continues at coordinate 467,558 of VWZZ01007217.1, read as the reverse complement.
GGAACAGCTGACTTGGGACAGGGATGAGAAAATGGTGCAGGCTTCCCAAGAGATTACAGAGCAAAAGGGAAGGAGCAAAGGTGTAAAACAGGGAGGGGTCAATCCAGATCAGAAAGTTCCTGACCCTTAAATACCCACTTCCCACTTGTTCCGGTGAAGCTGCCTGGTCAATAGCAGTTGAATGAGAAAGGGAGATCTAGGAACAACACTGACTCCAGATTTGAAAGGATGTGTGTCTAAATCTCTTTTATCTGAGCACGTTTTTGTCTGAGACCCAGGTCCCAAACTAAGCAACTGTAATCTTTTCATGAATCAAGACCAGCACTGATAAACTGAGTTTTGAAACTTAAATTTAAAGCCTTATCATTCCCAGCACTTTGTCTAAGGCAAAAGTCGGGAAATAATCTTAAGTGTGACCATGGAAATGAGCAACTTTTATTTATGTACTTTTTTTTGGCAAAAAAAAGGTTGGCTTCAGGAGGAGAGCAGGTTGCTTTGTTGGAGTGCGCGTGAAATATTTGTTAATGAAAAATGTCAGTGCTGACTCTGCTGAGAAGAAATCGACTTAGTGCCAACTACAGTTCCTGTGGAAGTCTGCTATGATCTCAGCTAAAACCAAGCAAAGCAGCTGGCTGCTGCAGAGCAGCAAGGACAAAGTCCTGCACTGAACTGAACCTCTGATCCTGAAAGGTAAATTCTGACCTTGTTGCCACCTTGCTCAAGCCATCCTGCCACTGCACACTTCATATTTAAGATACCTTCATCACTATTTTATAAACCATTGGAGTCACATGTCCATTCATGTTCTACTGTAAGAACCAGGAGGCTGAGAAGCTGACTGAATCCAGAGTTAGAACCACATGTTCACGTATCTCCACAAACAGCAACATGTGCAGGAGGAATATTGAGTGAGGACAAGAGAGAAGATGCCTCCATTCAGATAAAGAGGTGGAAAAGCTCTGCAAGGCATTGTCAAGATGCAGGAAGGGGAGAGCACGACTGGATGAAATGAGGGAAGAGAACAGTTTACAATGCAGGCCAAGGCTGGGCACTGTTCTCTAAGGGATCAGCATGCACCAACAGAGAGAAGCACAGAGGGGCATGTTCAATTTGGCAAATCTTCCAGGCTGTTTCCCGTCTCCCTCAATCTATGCTTACAACTCAAGATACATTTGGCACTGGCTGGATTTGAGAGTGCTACACGAATGGCAGCTCTTTCACATAATTTGCCCATGAACTTCCTCTTCACTGTGCCAAGAAGAAGGCAGACAAAGCTTTGGCTGCTTGCTTTACAGAACTAGTCTGACAGCCAGGCAAAAGGAAGCTGCAGAGCCCATCGTGCTTGCAAAACCTCCAGCAGGAGGAGTTTTAGGTCGTTCAAAAAGAGCATTCACACAAAAACCTCCCACAGCCTGAAATTCAGCTCATGCTAATTGAGCACTAACTGCAGGCCTTCAAGAAAAAAGAACCCTTTCCTCTGAAGGTAGCAGAGACCAGAGCAGTATTTACAAGCGTGCATGCGAGATGTGTGGTTTCATGGTCTTTAACTACTGCTTTAAGGACAGCAGGTAAAATTGGCTTTTGGTTACAGACACCATTTAGAAGCGGGAGATTGTAGCTGCCTTTGGGCTAAATTTTGATACCCTAACATTGAATAATATGCTGCTCTTGTTCTTCTCAGTAGTAAGTTGTAACTCAGTTTACAAAGGAACTAAAATCTTTGTGTGACAAAGAGACTTAGGCATGGGTGGTGACATGAAGTGCAGCCGGGAGATGAATCAGGTCTCTTGTACCTGAATCCCTTTCCCTGGTTAGTAGACACCACTGCTCCCATTTGCTGCTGTGCTACCCTAATATACACAGGTATTTTAAAGCATATCAGGTACCAAGGGTATGATGCAGTAACAGAGCCAAGCCCAAGAGCCTGGGCCACTTACAGCTGGGAACAGTAACAGCTGGGACAGGAACAGCCACACCTTTCAAGACAGCACATTCATAGATGAGCTTGACAGTGTTGTCAAACCACATAGAGTCTTGCAAGCTTCCCTTCTGTACTTCAGATACCAGATTCAGTGCTGTGAGCCACTGTAAAGAGTTCCACTCTGAAGTGGGACACTACTGAAGACTAGTTAACAAAGGCTGACCTGCATTGTCTGGGTTAGTAGAGAGGGACTAGAAATCAAGTCCTCTTGTAAGACAGAAATTCCAGGGTCATCAGTCCAGGTGGAAAAATTGGAAAATGAAGATTTTAGTATAGTTTAGGTCATTCCCAAGAAGCTGTTTTTCTGATATATCTTATTCACTAAAAGCCAGTCATCCCAGTTACTCCTGTTATTGCTGGATAGGAATGGTCTATGGCAAGGACGCTTTATAGGTAGCAGTTGATTAATTTAATTACAGCTGTACATATTTTGCCGCATCTAATTCAAATGCTGTCTGAGCACAGAAGTACACTTTGCCTGTTTAAAAGCAGTCCATTTGACCTAGATAACTGCTATTTCCTCTCAAGACAAAATCTCTCCTCACATACTTTTTAAAGTTCTTTTATGTTGCAGGCTCCATGCAACACCCAAAGGTACAAAAAATTTAACAAAATTATATTAAACAAGGATTGTAAGAGCTATCATACTTGGCGCTGAGAAACAAAAATGAAAACAACTGACCCTGAGACATTCTAGGACTTAGCAGAAAAATGTGTCTTCTACCGAGTCTTTTGAAAATCACGTTTAGAAAAAGAACCAGCTCAGAACTTACCTCTATGTGATGCTTGACTTAAAAGGATGCCTAAAAGAGGTCTTGTACAATAAAGCTATCCACTGGAAGATTTACACAGAATTTAAATGGAAAGAGTTATTACCGGCATTCAGAGAAAATCCCTGTTTCATTACTTTCCGTTTTCCCTCCAATCGGTACTTTCCAGCCACTGCCAGTCCACTGTGTTGCTTTAGGAGTATCTTTCAACTAAGTTCCCAGTGGAGTATCTGATATTTTTCCAAGAAAAGCTTTTGAGACTCTGAACGAACAGTCCTTTCAGTACAATCCCTGTGCCCAACAACTTTCTATGTAAAAGCCCTCATTATGAATTTTGAGTCAGTGGAGTTTTCTCAGTCACTGTGTGTTGCTGATCAGGCTTTCTTGACCTAGTAGTTGGTATTTCCCATATAGTTTGCATGAAGCCCTAAAGCACATTCAAATGCTGTGCAGGCTAATGGCTACAAAAGAAAAAAAAAAACAAAAAAAGGAAAATCAGATTACAAAATTTGATTTGAAATTGGCAACTCTGTAACCTCTTCCTTAGCTGCCATCTCATTAACATATTTGTTCAAAAGCCTTTTCTCTGCTTCATTACATAATTTGTGTTACAAAATCCAGATAAACACTCATTATTCCCAGGTCTAAATAATGGCTTATTTGGCTTCCTTTTTCTTCTCCTTCTTCTTTTATTTTTCCCAGAGAAAAATGAAGGACAGAAGGGGCTTGTTTGGATGGGAAATGAACCGCACCAATTTCTGAGTAACATCTGGGACATCGGCTGTGTATGGCATTACCACGCATTATGCAAATACTAGTGAATGATCCTTCCCAATACCTCTGCACAGTAGAAGAATTAATATTATAGTCCCCATTTTACAGATAAGAAGGTCAGTTCATATTTTCTGCATCTCCTGTACCTCATTGTTCAACTACTTTGTCCCTAAAAGGTAGAACTCCCCACACCGTGCAGAGTCTACAACATCAGAAAAGAGCCGCTTGCCTCATACTGCTGTAAGGGATTAGTTGCAGTAGAAGGCACAAGAAACACTAGGCCATTAGAAAATCCTGAAGGTACTGGTGTTGTCATTGAAATAAAAATGTGAAGTTCTGTTCCTTTTTCTCTATATATTTCTTCTAAAATTCCCTATGTAAAAGTGTAGAGCAGTGCGACCTCCAGCTGAGGTCCAGCGACAGGCAGGACCTGCTGTGCCTGGGGCCTCTCGTGCTGCTGTCTGTCCTAGCCATGACAGTGTATCGCCAGGCAGAAAAGGCAAAGCCAGTTAATGCATGCTGGAGATTTCACCTTGCACATACTTAGATACCCTGAAGTGGTCCGAGGGTCACTGGGGAGGGAAATGGAGGTGCCTGGGAGTCTGTTGGGGCAAGACTGAGAAGCCATGTTGTGGGGCTCAGTGTGGTGGGCCTGGAGGACCAGTGCTGGGTTTCCCCTCCATGGGGATGGTGGGCAAGCATTTCCTCTCCACCAGCTGGCTCTTTTTGTCTGAGTGGGACAGCATTGCCCCTGGGAGGCCAAGGTGGGTTTGTGAGGCTGCATACTACCATGACCACCACTTCAGAGGTGGAGGGGGCTGTGGTGTGCCCCTGCCCTCCCTGCTCACTGCAAGCCAGCCCTGTGGCCCTGGGCAGGCTGAGAGAACAATGGCTGTGGTGATATCAGCTGAGCAAAGGCTGCGGCGAAGTGGGCGCCAGCTGTGGCGAGGCGCAGGGCAGCTGCCAGCAGGGCCCGCTGCCTGCAGGCAGCCCTCTTGGGCTTGGACCACAGCTGGAGGGATTGTTTCAAGGTGCTTCCTCTCCCTCTCTGCTGGCTCCTTCCCAGACGGCGACCTGGTACACCACAATGTTTGGTGATCAGTAGAATACAGTAAAAAAGGTGAGTTGGCAGGCAGGGCTGCCATGCTCCCTGCAGGTTCCTCTGTGGACAGGTGCTGGTGCTACACCTGCACAACTCACAACCCGGGTACTGGGCAGGAAGGGGCGGAGGGGCCTGGGGCCTCCCTGCAGAAATCGCCACTGCAGGCCTGGAGCGGAGGTGGTAGCTGGAGGGCTCCCCACGGCCCTCTTGGGGAAGCAGGGACAATGACAGTGTCCTGCTACCTCTCATGTCCCTCAGGCGTTGGTGGGTGGGCAGCTGCCACAGCCCGCTGCCTCTCTCCTCAGGGAGCCACGGGTTCACTGCTCCTTGGGCAGGCAGCTGCAGTGGGTGGGAGAGTGCAGACATGGAATCGCAGAATCGCTGCATAGTTTGGGTCAGAAGGGACCTTTGGAGGTCATCTAGCTCAGCCCCCCTGCAATGGGCAGGACATCTTCAACTATATCAGGGTGTTGGGGGATAGAGGCGGCCAGGCTGGCCAGCCCTGCTGCACTGGGGCAGAGGAACACTTCTGCTTCCATAGGCAGCTCTGGGTGGCAGCCCTGCCCGCAGCATAAACCTGCTAATGTAAATTAAACTTCTCTGGGAAAGACAGAAACTGACACCCTGTGGTTCCTCTGAGGACTACCAAACTAATCTGTATGTGGAACTCGCACTGAAAACCAATACTTGCCTGGCAATGCTGCTGTTTCTCCTTTAAAGAATTTTTGGCTAAGCAGCTGTTTGGGGTGGAGTTATTGCAACAGAGGCTTTCAGTTTCGATTTTTTTTCCTCTCTGCTCTAAGAAGAAAGGATATCCAGCAGAATAAAAAGAAAAGTCATGACAGAAGAGATCAAGTTCTGCAAAAATTGGTAAGAGATCTTTCTCCCTCTCCACCCTTACAAAGAATGGGGGTTTCAAGAATTTTCTAGGATTTGCCTTAGTGTTATCTAGGTCTCCTGTAACGGGGAGAAGAGGAAGAACCACATGACAGGACAGGTCACCATTGAGTAGTAAAATAAAATATTTTGTACACATTTTCACATTTCTTGTTGCTGCTTTCTTGCTACTTTGCTGTGGAGAGGTTTCTTTCACAGCCCTCTCCTATGCTGCATGTTGTCTCTTTACATAATGTCACTGTGGGTAATTTGCATACGGTCAGTGCATAGACCATATCAAACCCAGCAGCTGCCTCAGTTTCCCCCCATAGCTGACGTTTCTTTCTGTTGATATAGTTGCAGTTAAGTGATACAATATTCATTTTTTTCCAGGGTAATTGTCCATCTCTCATAGAATAGAAGGCTAAAAGGGGCCATGAAGATAGTATAGCGTGGTGTGTCTCAACTAGTAGCTAGGCCACTGAGCAGATTATATGAACGAAGACTGTGAAGCACTGCCATTAAAAGAGTCAATCTTAGAAAGGTTAAATGTGAACTTAGCCTCAATTTGGTCACAAAGGAAAACCAGTGCTTAGCCTTGCACAAAGAGAGCCTGTGCATTATGTTCTAAAAGGTTGTAGGGGATGCTTTGAGTAAAGCAGTTGCTGTACACTGATCAGACTCCTTGGCAGACCTACTTTGCCTAAAACTTCTCACCAATTGTTAAAAAATCTGGTGACAGAGATAATACATTCCTACAGGAAATCCATTCCATTGCTTATCCATCAAGATCATGAGAAGCTCCTCCTCATGTGTAAAGCAGATTTCCTTGAGGCATCTTACCTTCTCTAAGAAAATTAGAAGAGTTCACTGCCCCAGGATTCTTTTACTGTGGCTGCTCTGTCTTGGCGCTGGGCTGTTTGTAGTTTGTGCGGCCTCATCCTGGCCATTACCTCCACTTTGAGTGACCAGCAAATATGTTGGGTAGGCTGGTTCTGTGACCCAGACCTGATGCCAGAGTTTGGAACAAAGACTAGTGCAGAAAGCCCAGATGGCATCAGCTATTCTGTCTCATGTCTCCTTGAAGTAGCAGGGCTGGAAGTGTACAATGTCTTTTCAGGCAGTCTCCCTACTCTTGTAGGCCGAGAAGGTTGCATGGGCTTATCTCCAGCTGCCATGACCTAGCAACCATCACTGCCTTGTGTCAAGCATCAGTACCTCCTGCAGCAGGGTCTGGGGTCCACTGCAGTGAAGGCTTTGAAATGACAGGAATATCCCGCATCTGGAAGATTCTTCAGGAGGTCTTACCCAAGCCCTGTTGAACTGTATCTCAATGCTTGTCACTAATGTTGTGAAAACACTGATTCTTAAAATCATGTAAGTGATTTAGCAGATAAAGTTAAGTGGCTCTTCCTGAACCCACTGTGCATGGTGATATCTGTTTGTCTCAGCTCAGAGGTAGCCTTCATCTGAACAGAGCAGCTGCTTGGCTGGACTACCTTAAGTTAGTCTGCTGGGAGCCAAAGAGCTGTATATTTTGCCTTAGATGGCACCCAGAGGAGGGCCCCTTCTTTTCTTTCCACATTTGTAAACAAGGTAAACAACAGCTAGAGCTTTCACTGAAACAATTATTGGACAAATACACCAGGAGCCTCCAGGAGCTTCCCTGTCCCTTTCAGAAGTATTCCTGGTAATATGACAGACCAGAATGAGTAACAGAATCCAGTCTCCAAACATATCTTTAAGATGAATCAGAAAGGCAAATCCTTATTTAAAGTTGTTAAGTACAAACTAGTTGAACTGTAACCAGTTGTACTGGGTCTGGCTGGAATGGAGTTAATTTTCTTCATAGCAGCCCATACAGTGCTGTGTTTTGTATTTGTGTCTAAAACTCTGTGATAACACACGTGTTTTGGCTTTTGCTGAACAGTGCTTGCGCAGCATCAAGGTTTTCTCTTTTTCCCTGCTCTGCCCCGCCCCCCCCCGCAGTGAGTAGGCTGGGGGTGAGCAAGAGTTTGGGAGGAGGCAGAGCTGGGACAGCAGACCCAAACTGCCCAAAGGGATATTCCGTACTGTAAAACCTCATGCTCAGGAATAAAAACTACATTAGAGGAAGAAGAAAAGGGTTGGTGGGCATGGTTTGCTTCCAGGGTGGCTATTGTTCAAAGGCTGATTGGGCATAGGTATGCCTGTGGGGTGCAGCAAGTGATGCTTCACTTTCTTTCAAATATTAAACTGTATTTATCTCAACGTACAGTTTTTCTCACTTCCATGCTTCCTATTTCCCACCCCTATCCCACCGTGTGTGTGGTGTAGTGGTGGTGAGTGAGCAGCGCTGTGGGTTCTTGACTGCTGGCCAGGGTCAGCCCACCACACCAATTCATTTACTCTTCTCTCTTTCCCATTTATGTACTCGGTAGTAAACGAGATGTGTCTGCTGCCAATTTCTCCCTCCATGAGGCCCACTGCTTGCGGTTTCTCACTCTCTGTCCAGAATGCGATGAACCAGTTGCCCGAAAGGATATGAAAGACCATGAAACAGAAGCACACAAGCAGGTGAGGAATGCTACACATTATTCAGGGTTTTCTTGCAAATTGCAAAAAACTCTGCCAGCCTTGAAGTAGTATGTTCGTGGTACTGTGCCTTATATTGACTAGATTTGAACTTCTGTAATTGTTTGACTAGAAAATCTGTAAGGGTCTGATATGACCCTTCAGGCCTGGGTACAGCACCTTTTGATCTTACTGCACAGCTTAAGCTTCCCCTGTGGTATCTCAACTTCCCCAGCAACACAAACTACAGAACAGGTATGGATACATGCTCGTAGTGGTTGTGAATTAGCCAAAGCATACAAATTAAATATTTTATTAGAGAAAGACAAACAGTACCTGATCTGACATAAACATCGCTTGTACAAAGCTATGACGTCAATGTACTTTTTCAACAAAACTGAACTGGCACGGTAAAGTTATCAGGTCTTCACAGTGAGGCAATAGCACTTTAGTATAGCATTAAGAACCCCTCAGCTAGCAGTACTATACTGAAGCATGAATACATAGGCATGACTTTTTATTCTGTCTTACTAGTTTTATTGTTTTAGCAGTTCCATTGATTTCAGTTACTTAGCACGAGTAGCTCTTATAGCAAACTAGCATACCTCCTATGTTTTCAGAGAGGCTATTATGATTCAGACTAGCTGAATGTCAGACCTATACTTTTAAGTTAAATCTCAGGCAAAATTTTGAATACACAATTTTTATTTCACATCACACTTTGCATTTTACACGGACACCTTTGAGAAATGGATCCTTGCACAGGATGACAGCTTCCAGCAGAATCATCAGATATCTGTTTTCCTCCAAGTGTCATCAACACAGCTCAGGCTTGACAGAGAAACAAAAATTCACCAACAGCTTATCGATGGTTGGGATGAAAATGACAGGAAAGCCACCTCAGCAGCTTGAATTGTATTGACATATGAAAGCACTAACCATCCACCGATGCTCCCAATGACCTGCTATATGTTTTGCTTGCAGGTCAGATGTAATCTTTGTCACCAAAGCATGCAGCAATACCAGTCAGAGCATCATGAGGTAAGCGTGGAGTGCAGTACTTTTTACCTTCTAGGCTGGCCCCTTTGACCAGCCACCAAAAGCCACATCAATGAGTTCAACAGCAAAAACATGTAAATCCCTGACTCCTGTCCTGGACCATGAATAAAAACTTAAACCTCTCAACAGCTGCAGTGTTTTGGCATACCTTTTTCCCCTTGTAAGTAAGTATATCCCATGGTGGTTGCCCCTCCATTTGTGATGGGGTAGTCTGTTCCAGGACATAATCTAGTACTTTCCCATCTTTGGCACCTCAAGCTGATGTTCTTTTAGGGTTTCTTCCTGCTTTTCCAAAGGAGTGGTTATACAAAGCGCAAGGATACAGCTAAGGAGGTAGACAAAAGACTTGGCAGAGGCTGGGATGTGAGAGCAGCCGGTCCATGCTAGCTGTACCCTAACCATTTCAAGGAACCAAAGCGTTGAAGACACAACAGACTTGCCCTGGTGGTGGTAGCTGAAGTATTGGAATTTCCTAGGTGGGCTTGTGCTCTGTTCCTAACCTGTACTGACACACCTTCACTGCTACTGATTCCCATTTTGCCTTATATTGCCGAAACAATCCTAAATTAAGGATAACCTAGACAGGCAAACTCCTAAATCAGCTAAGCCTGCATTTGATTGTATAGATACCTCTGAAGGAGGGCATGCTTAAACCATCACTCATTGCTCTCACCCAATGCCCTCTTTTAGTATTGATAGAAAATTTGCAGTAATTTCCTCTGTTCATTTGCAGACCAAGGAATGCCACAAACGAGCAATGAAATGCAAGATCTGTGAGCTTGAAATGCCCTTCAACAAGCTGGAGGAACACTTGAACATCTGTGCCAGCCGAACAGAGCGGTGTTGGGAGTGTAACAAATACATCATGTACAAAGACCACAACAAACACAAAGAGATTTGTCAGAACAGTGGTCTGTCCTGTCATAAGGATGTGAACTTTCAAACCAGCGAACCATCCACTAATGCAACATCTGTTTGCCCTACTGGTAAGCAGAATTCCTCATTGTCATGGACTGGGTCAATTCTGTTAAATCTCAATGAAAATTCTCCTGCCTTCTCAACAATTCTCAGTAATGCAGGCTGGAGGGGATTGTTGTTTAACCAATCACAGTGAAGTTACCCAGTCTTGCTTTCTATTATGCTGGTTATTGTAAAGCCAGAGTAGTTCCAGAGGTTCCAGTGGTTATTGTAAAGCCACAGAGTGGCCATGTCCTTTTATGCCCCCCTTATATCCTTTAAGTGAAATTCCTTCTGTCAGAAAATAAGTGGACCTTCCTCCTCTTCCTGTTTGTCACATAGGAGATAATACGATTTAGAATTTCCTCCTACTGGCATATATAAAGCCAGTGACGCATACCTCAATTTCTTGAAGTTGAGGGCAGCTTTATTAGGCCTAAGGTATTGGACAGAGTATGTCAAGACAAAAAATTAATGAATTCTGTCAATGATTCCAGAAAAGAACAGCCATCAGTAGGTGTGGGAATTACAGGGAGTGTTGTGAGCGACCTTGAATGAGGAAGTGAGTGATAAAGCAAGCACGCAGAAAAGCAGCAGCTAATGAGACAAAAATAGTTTGGAACACAGGTGTAGGACCGAAGATAGAAGACGTGTGTTTTGATTAACAGCACCAATTAGAAGCTTAGCCGCAGCGCGTGAACAGCAAGCGTTATCCAATCTATGAACAAGCTAGAGCGTGTGGACAGCTAGTGAATTTGTATAAGCACAAACTTGTAAGCAATAAAGGTCTTTGGTCTTTTGATTTCACCCGCACCAGAGTCCGTGAATCAATCCCTACAAGTAGGTGCAGCGGTTGGCAAAATAAACTGTAGAGAGCAAAGCCCCCTAGCAACAGAAATACCTAGGCCAGGGTAAGAGTAAAGCATCTCGAGCGACAAAACATGGGGCCGGAATGGAATTCTAAGTATCCTGAAGTTTGCAAGAAGGAATGGTGGATGGGTGAGCTCTAATTCCTTCTTGGCCGCTGGAGTCGGCATTCTGTGTTTCTCTAGAAACAGTGACCATAAGTGGACCTGAGCAGCCTGTCTAGATGACTAGGGTCAGTACTGCGTTTCTCTCTTTTTTTTTTTTCCCCCCTTCTGAAGGTGCCGGTGGTAACCTTTGTCAGAAGTGCAATAAGTCGTTCCCAGATGACCAGTACTCCCAACATCTGGTAAGCACATTTGAAACTGAACAAGAGAATAGTCTGTGCTTGATTTCCAGCCAGGTTATTTCTCTGAAAAGCTGTACGTTAGGTAAGACAAGCAGTGTGTCTTGGCTGTTCAAACTACAGTTTCATGATACAATGTGTTCAGCATCACTGTGAAGTGGTGTACAGTGTTTCCTGCATGACTCCCATCTGTCACAAGCCACAACATACCATGCAGCTGGGTGTGATGCCCATCTTCACCTCACTATGCATGTTCTCTTTTAACAGGATAAATGCAGTGCAGCCCATAAGCTGACAAAAGTTCTTGCTGGCCAGTCAACTTCAAAACTCAGCAGTGATCCACCACAGTCTTCTTCCTCTCCGGCTCCCTCTTCTTGCTCCCAGAATGCAATGGCATGGAAAGATGTCCGTCCTAAAGGGAAAGAAAGGGACCAGCCATTGACATCTAAAACCTTGCTCAAACCCCCAAAGAACAAAAAGGTTGGCTTTCCCTCTCCCACAAGAGGTGGACGTTCCACATCACCTCAAGCTCTGAAAGACACCCAGTCCTTTGACATGCTGGTAACCTGTGCCCATTGCAACATTATTCTGCCGGTTCCGACCCTTCGGAAACACGAGGTGAGAAATGACACATTGAACTTGGCTGCCTACATGGGAAGGGCCATACTTACAGAGCCACTACTTGTCTCCACACTGCGTGGGGTCCCACTGCCCATTTCTGGATTCCATAGCTTCTTGAAACGCTGGCCATACACTCTCTCTGTAAAGTGTGGAATTTGTTAATTCCATTGTCTATTTATGCTCACCTCTATACAAACAAGATCCATTGCCTATAGCCTGCTTGAGTTTTAGGAAAATAGTAACCATGACTCAATCCATTGATTTTAAGCTGAAATCCTGGAAAGTCTTCAGCAACTGTCCATATTTGCTGAAGGCTGATATTGTTCCTGCTAAGCAAAGAGTATGATTGTATCTCATTGCATCAGAAATGGAGCTCTAGATAGTTTTCCATCCTAATAAAGGGACCCAGTTACCTCCCTACTGAATATGATTGCATGCTGAATATAATGTTAAAATTACATGTAATGATATGACTGTTACTTATTTTTCTAGATAAAATGTCATCGTATGACATCTTTGAAAAATGCTAGGATGAAACAAAAATCAAGCTGTGGAGAAAAAGGTACTGTACAATTTCAGAAGTTTAGAATAGAGTTCATAATTCATCATTGTTCTCCATCAAGTTAATAGGGTTTTGTAGAGGAAGTGTGTCTAGAAAAGCAGCTACTCAGAATATCACAAAGCTCTTCAGAATCTAACACACAGTGGGTTCCCATGAGATTACGTTAAGCAAGCATTGCTTCAGAGCCATAATGTTTTCACTCTCTTGACTCAGAGTAACACCTATTGTGCCTCTCAAATTATGCTACTATGAACAGTGCAGTATCCTCCTTACTGTAAGCAGGGATCAGAACAAAAGATTTCACAGAACAGATATTCCATCCCAGGTCTGTCTGCTCCAACAGTGAATGGAGACTTAAAGAATAGTTTCATAAGACAAGAAGTAAAACTATTTTTTCTACAGGGTAAAAACTGCATATTCAGTAAAAGATTGATATAATTACACCAGACAGTACCTTCAGTTGAACTTGCACTGATCCATAGGCAGCAAGTAAGTTTCTTTTCTCACCCTGCCCCAGACAGGTTGTTAATCTCAACGCTTCTGTCTTTGCTAACACCCCCCTCTGCTTTTCAGTTCCTAAGCAGTATCGTTTCCTCTCAGTCAATTAATTAAGTGAAACTGAAAGCATTTGTTCTCAATCTGTCCTTTTTCTGCTTGATTCAGTAAATGAGGTATTACTTCTCCCTGTAAAATTTTCCTCTCCTGGTAAACTAAACAGAGAAAGCACCAAAGTCAGAAATAGATTTGTCTAGTTTTGGATTAGAGGGCTCTAGTCTTTAAATAAAAGTAAGTATATGGTGATTACACAGATCATTTGTCTTGAATTGTGGTTTTTTATATTGTTCAACTGAGTGATGACATAGGAAGTCTGTAAAAGTGAAACTTAAAAAACACTCGTAACTGGGCTTTCTTTGTTTTACAGAAGACTCAAGCTACAGCACTCATGATTAAATCTGGAAACAGAGGCACATCTTCAATTTGAAGCTTCAACTCAGTTTTAGCAAAAGGCACTGAAAGTTCAATAGCTTTATCGACAAATAAAACTGACTTGCTACTCTGTATCAAGAACAAAGAAGGACTCAGATTTTTATTCATTATCAAGAAAGACATTTAAAAGGCTTCACCAGAAGACTGTAAAAGTGATGGGAGCTCAACAGCTGTTGTCATTTCAGATATTTCTGTGTAAGCTTGCCTTAGGAACGTACTTTTTCCACCCGCTTCAGCAAGGCGAACAGCTTATTTAAAAATGTTTGTTCTGGGGGAGAGACAGAAATAAGGAATTCAGAATACCTTGTCATGTTGAGCACCATCAATTCCCCTTGCCCTCACTGAGGGCTGAGACCTTAGTGTTTTTCAGGGCATGGCCCAATGATATTAAAAAACATTAAATCCTGCTTTCCTTCACTTCAGTGAACCACTGAACCTAGGGCTAGCACGAACAACTTAGTCTCGGGAGATTGCAGACACATCCAAAGATAACAGAGGGCATTCATCTTCTGATGCACAAATGGAACTGACAGAGCTGAATGGTGGAAAAGTTAAACATGAAGAGTGAGTAGATGCTTTATGCTAATGTTTGTGAACATTTGTGAAGTAGCCTTTGCTACTTGGCATAGAATCATAGAGTGGTTTGGCTTGGAAGGGATCTCAAAGATCATCTAGCTCCAAACCCCTGCCATGGGCAGGGACACACCCCATCAGCCCAGGGTGCCCAAAGCCCCATCCAACCTGGCCTAGAACATTGGCAGGGATCCAGGGGCAGCCACAGCCACAGCTTCTCTGGGCAGCCTGTTTGAGTGCCTCACCAGCTTCACAAGGAAGAATTTTTTCCTCATATCTCATCTAAATCTCTCCTCCTTCAGCTTGAGGCCATTCCCCCTTATCCTGTTACTCCATACCCTTGTAAACAGCCCCTCCCCAGCTTTCTTGTAGGCCCTTTTAGGTACTGGAAGGTGCTAGAAGATCTCCCTGGAGCCTTCTCTTCTCCAGGCTCACAAGCCCAACTCCCTCAGCCTGTCCTCCTCGCAGAGGTGCTCCAGCCCTCGGATCAACTTTGTGGCCTCCTCTGGACTTGCTCCAGCAGCTCTGTGTCCTTCTTGTCCTGGGGACCACAGAGCTGCATGCAGTACTGCAGGGGGATCTCGCCAGAGCAGAGTAAAGGGGCAGAATCACCTCACTCAACCTGCATCTTACATCAATAAACACCTGACCTACAGTTTGAGTAACATCTTACTTCTCAGATCCAAACTGGTTGATGTTTGCATCATCATAGACTCTCTCAGTGATTCAACAAGGGCCGGTCTCATTTGTGCATATTGTAGGCATATGTGTATGGGCGGAGCTGAAATGCACTGATGGATGTTCCAAGGGTAGATACTTCCAACCTTGTGTCCTGGTTTTGCTGGAACAGAATAATGGAACTAATTTTCTGCACAGAAAAGCTGCATTTTAGAGCAGACTGCAGCACTTAATTCTGTGAGAACAAAGTTGGTAAGCTGGCCAGCAGAAGGGTTCCATCCCATCACCATCACGCTCCCTACACATCAGGAGATGCTCTGGGACGACCCTCTCCCTGCGATGGCTGCTGGCCCTGAGGGGTCTCACCCTCCATCCTGTCCCTGAGCCCCACTCTGTGCCCCTAGCCCTGCCCTGCCGAGTGCGGTGCCTGTCGCGTTCTGGCTGGAGCTGCGCTGCTTGCTGGGTGGCACCAGCACCCACTGCTGGGGGGGGCAGCTCGCCAGCCCCGTGTCGGCTGGGTGTCACCTGCTGTATCTTATACTGTATTGGTGTTATTAAGATCTTTACTCTCTTATTAAATCTGTTTCTATTAAAAAGAAAAACAAAACAACCAAACCAAACAACAAAACAACTGTCTAAACCACCACACCTTGCAGCCACTGGGCTGGTGCCAGCAGTGTGAATGGGACAGCAGCTGGTCATGTGTCCTGACAAGGGTTTGTGGCTTCTGAAGCTCCCTTAACCTTTGCAGCATAGAGACTGTTTGTGACAACCAACAGCCTTTCCTTCGTACAATCAGACCTCATTCATCTGAATCTGAACCTCTGCTGCTCAAAGGCCAAGTGCGTGTACCTTCGCTCCGTGCCTGTCTCAGAAGGTTTGCTGATCAGTGCCTAGTGAATTGCATTTGAAAGCTTGCAGGAGTGCTCTGATCACATTTAAGAAGGGATTTTTCAAACACAATCTAAGACAGTGCTCTCACTGAGGTTTATTTTAAGCTTTTAAAAAATTGTTCTGAACTTCTGCTAAGCAGGTCTAACATTGAACATGGTGCCATGAAACAGAATTTTCTGTACTGGGGCAAAGGAAAGGACTGTGAAAGCATGGCCACTAAAACCATATCAATCTGTGCATAAATTTATCCTCTTTTATTCTGCACTCATTAGAGTTTCACATAGTTTTGTATTCTTTATTAGTCTTTGATACACATCACAGCAATGGACTTGATGGATCTCCATACAAACATAAGCTCTCTCACTCTGCTGTGCATTTTGGGGCCTGTAGAGGTTCCAGCAAAGCTGGGCTTACCAGGCCTCCCAGGAACTCTTTCTTTCTAAGTCTGTTTGAAGAGGGCTGGTAAACATAACGTGGTCTGAAGAGGGTCCAGAGTAAATGAGTAAAACAAGTTTGGAGACAAACTGGGCAGGCAGCTCGTGCTCCACAGGCTAACAGAGAAAGCACGTGAAAACATTTTCATCCCTTTTGAAAAGGAACTTGGAAAGCTTTGCTGCCCAAATGCAAAGGCAGATGCTTTGCACCGAGAAAAGCTCAGTTCACCAGACAGGCCGAGACATGGGCAGGAGCAGGCGGGTAGGACCGTGGTGCTGGCACCAGCCCTGTTAGCGCAGGCCAGCTGCAGACTAACGCCGCGCTCTGACCGGGGTTAGCCTGAGCCCAGGGCAGCCGTGGGGTCACATCTTGCATTGCGAGAGGGGAACCAAAGCGGCCGTGTCTGAGAAGAGTTACTAAACTTACACTGCAGCACAAGGCCAGCTTTATCCTTGCAACTTTTTTTTTTTCTTCCCCCGTTTTTTGGGGCGGGTGGGGTAGGAAGGGGGGAGGGAGAAGGCCGAGCTTATTCCAGAAGTGTTCTTGCCTCATGTCTTAGAAGCACCTCAGGGCTTACTTCAGCAATCTGTGCTGCAGTGTCATGGCGTGGCTGCTGGTGGTACTAGCCCGAGCCCCACCACGGCTGGAACCCTGCGGCGTCGGGGCAGCGGGACAGCCGGGCTGTGCCGCAGCGCTGTGCAGGTGCTTGCCGCTCCGGGCTACACGGGCTCTGGCACCGGTACCACTCGGTAATTAGTAACTTCAGTCTCTCATCTAGGTTAAAGACAACAGTGTCTGCATGAAGAGAGCCAAGTGTCCAAGGACTGGAGCGCTCCTGAATTCTGACCGTGGCACCCTTCGGTGCCCTGCGTGCAGGTATGGGAGCTGGCTGCTAGGAGTTTGTCTCAGCAAGAAGATAGCCACTTGTGAGCACCCAGAAAATATAAGCCAAAAGAAAATATAAGCCAAAATTCTTGAAAATACCTGAAATCAACCTGACTCCTTCCTCCTCCCAAGGTGAGGAGGTGGCTTTACAGCTACATCAGATGTTCCCTGGTCCTGGAGGGGCTGTGCTTACCCTGCCCAGCAAGGTGACCCGTGATCCCAAGCTCTGAGCTCCCTGGGGAGAAAACAAAGCTATTCATTTTTTTCAGAATGACCTCTTTCTAAATTGTGGAGCTCTAGAGGGAGAGTGAAGGACATGTTCATTTGCAGAGACCAAGGACTGTATGGAAGCAGTAGTGGCCTACACTTGCTGCAGATCTGAAGCCTGAGGGTCCATGAGGGATATGGATAGGGTGGCACAAAGTTAAGGGTGAGAAGCAAGCTGCCTTGCTCTTTTGCTGTTAGTTTCAAAATTCCCCAGATTTGTAACCTGGTTTGGTGTGAGTGGAAATCGCTGTGGTCACTAGATGGCAATAAAGAATCAATGTGCTCTTCCCTGTTCAACAGGGAAAGTTTCCAAAAGCTTGGCCTACATTTGCCCTGCCAGAAAGAACTGGAAGATAGCAGAGAAACCGTGGAAGTAAGTATGCAATCATTCTGCTTGGTAATGAAGATTTGTTTTGTTAGATTGTGTTAGATGGGTTGTATTTACCAAGCAGAAAATGATTATCAGATTAGAAGTATAATTCTGAGTAGGAAAAGGAAGTTCAGCCTCACCAGGACAGGTACTCAGGGAATATGGCATCATACTCCTGAAACACTGCTTGTGTTTCAAGTGCACCGGGATTTCAGAGTTCTACCCTGCAGCTGAAGACACATTTGTATTCTTTAGCAGTGCCAGGAGGCAATGCCTTTCTGTATGACCCCTTTTCCGTGGTAAAAACTCACCTACATGTCTCTTCATGCTTTTTTTTTTTTAACCCAATCTCTTGTCATAATGACAACTTCAGTACAAATCTATGAGAAAACAGAGTGAATCACACCTCGCGTTTGTTCGTGTTGGTGGCTTCTCCTCCCTACACTGTGTGCTCTGTATATAAATTGTGCTTGGAGGTTCATCTCGTTTGAAGGCAGGAGTTTTGTGTGTACAAAAATTTGCAAAGCTAGCTGGCATATTCTACTGCCATATAGTAGTGTGATTTCAAAGCAGTGTTATGGGAAGCAGAAGGAACTAAGTGAAGAAATTCTTTTTCTCTTAATGAAAAACATATAAATAATTTTAAATTTTGTGACCCTTGAAGCAGGCAGTGGCTGCAGGTGGGACGCTGATGTAGCAGAGAGGGCTGGGAACTCCGCACAGGCGGCTCTGATGGACACAGGTGAGTTTGAGGTGACACTGACACCACCAGTGGCATTTTTTGAGCAGAGGTACTAGTCTTTTCAAGGCAACAAAGCAGCTTGCTATCAAGTCACAGTCTTGTGTCATTTTGCATGGCTACAACACAAGTCATTTTAATCACTGCAGTTGGCTGAATTGACCATATGCTTAGTGGAGGGGATCCACTGAGGTGGCTGAGGAGGTCCTTGCTAAAGGATGGTCCTCGTTCTTCCCAGCGGCACAAGAACCACATGAGGGAAGAGAGTATGGATCAGAAGGTCATTAAAGACATGTCACAGCAAGCATGCACAAGGGACTGGAGTTCAGGAAGCAAGGGCAACAGCAGCTAAGATAAAAAGCTCGTTTTCAAAAGCTTCTCTCTGTAAACTGTGCAAGTTCTCCACGCAGAGGCTGTGTGTCTACATGTGTGTAATGTATACAGATGCTTGAAAACATGTATACACATCCTCTCACCCGTGTATAGAATATATAACTATAGGTACACAAATAAATATAAAAGATTGTTTTACCAATCTTTACAGTTTTCCTTTAACTGAGAAGCATTTAAGACAAGAGCCTCTTTCAAGCATCTGTCTCAATTTCTGAACTCTCTTCATGTTACCTGTATTTTTCTCATTAAGATTTTCATCACCACATTGTTTAGAAACATAGATGTGTCTTTTACTTCTGACGCCAGTCTGCCCTCGGGCTGATGACACCACAGGAGCCTAGGGGACCAGGTGTTTTGTATTTTGCACACTTGATTTCTGGGGATTGCTGGTGCAGGTGTGAATTTTGTGGCAGGGATTCTAATGCAACACGGGGCAGCAACTGATGCTGACGACACAGCATGGAGAGATGCTGCTGCTTAGTATTTTAGTATTTTTGAAAACTGGAATTGATATGATTAGGAAGGCTTTAATATACTGATAAAGACCAACATCAAATACCAGAAACAGTGGAAGTTTAATGGTGTGCTGTTAAACAAACAGCAGCATTCTCGTTCTCCCTGTGGAATTTCTCACTATCCGGTGGCAGGGAAGCAGTGTAAGAGGTGCCTTACTGGCCCTGGCTGGGCTCAGCTGTGGCCAGGGTGTTTCCTGCAGAGATTAGGGGATGTATAAAAGGGCCCTGGGTGCTCCTCTAGTACTGCTGGAGACATGGTGCTTGTTGAGCCAGTATGGCCTATCTTCAGAAGAGGGGTGCTGGCATTGCCGGTGGAGAGCAGGCTGGAAGCTTTCAGACTGAAGTGTTGCAGGAAAGTGAAGAGCTGACTTAGGGGCTAGATGACCTCTACTATCTCTCTGTCTCAGCTTCTCCATGATCTGCGCTATCAGAGATTTATGACCCTGGGCATGTGAGCTGAAAAGTCATAGATTGAGCTTATTGAAAGATCCCTGAAGCTAGAGACAGCAGTGGATAGTTTGAGTGCTGGTTGCACCTCCTCTTAACCCCAGAGAAATTCTGGGCAGCTCTGTGCTGTGCATCCAGAGCAGTGGTGTGGTGACCGGCTTGTGTGTGAGGAATGTGTGGAAATGAGGTTATAACAATGGCAGCACAGTACTGCAATTTGCATCAATTCAATCAAGTCCACTAGCAAGTCCTAATGGGGGAGGGCAGGAGGAAATAGAAGCTGCTAAGAGACTGGGCTGGGTGCTGCAGTTAGCATAAGCAGTTGGATTCATCTTTCACTGCTTTCATGCCTGCACCATAAAAATGAGTAAGCCAAGGTAGGTAAGGATCTCCCTGCGGTGATGGCTAGCCTTTCAGAGGCAGCAGAGCAGAAGGAAATTCATCTATGGGCTGTGGAAATCAGTATCCTGCAACTGTATAAAATTCCAGTGAGCCACGTGTCTGAGCTGATGACAGGACACACGAGCAATGGCACCAAACAACACAGCAGGTACAGTGTGGGGATCTTTCTGCTCTTCTCTATTCTTTCAGTGGAAAAAATGTCACTTTTTCTTTCTGTGAAATGGATGCTGCTACTCCCACAGGCCTGCACAAGATATCAAAAACTGGTTTCCATGACTGGAGGCAGTGTGAAGAAATGAGATTTTTTGCTTTCTATTATATTCAGAGATCACAGAGGGGGAGGCCGGGGTTATAACATAATGAACTGCTGTATCAAATTTTGACTGGGGCACAGTTCCATCTAATACTTCTAGACATCTCCTCAGAGGAGAAAGTTGGTGAATGGATTTGTTTCTAGTAGTCCATTTGCTGTGCCAAAAATAACATTTTCTAGCAAACGCCATGAAAGTTTCATCTCTGCTCTTGATACTTAGAGTTTGTTCTGCTTTTACCGGTCAGAAGTTACTTATCCCCAAGGCTTGAGTTTCTTGAAAGTTGGTGGTCATTGCCCTAGGTCAGATTACACTAGCCCATAGGGACTTTTCCCCAGAAGTCACTTGGCTGTTGTGCAGAGCTTGGAGTCTAGTGCCAGCACTCAGCATATTAAAGAAGTGTTTCAGGAATAGGGAATATCCTTTTTATAATGACTTGCAAATGTCATGACGTGGGTGTTAGAGGAAACACTGAGTAGAGGTGACAGTGAGGAGTGAAAATTACTCTTTTAAAAGTAACTTGTAAGGGTTAGTAGGAGTGGCTGGTGTGCAGATCAGTCCTGAGCTAGTTCTCATCTTGGGCTGTTCTGCAGAGGTAGTTGCAGCTGCATAGAGATGCTCTTGAAGCAACACTGAAATAAACTCTTTTCTTTCTTTTGTTCCTTCTTTTTTAAAAAGCTTCATAAAAGAGGGTCTCTGAATAATGCAGCACCTGTTTATTAATCACCAGGGATAGCCTTGCTCCTGGATGGGGCCATCTCAGCAGAGTGCCCCAAATGCGGAGACCACACAGATGTTCCCGGACGGGTGGTGTGTCCGTGCCCTTGGGTGGTCACTGCCCAGCACCCTGCCGCGTGGCTTCCTGGGGCTGACTTTCCTCCTGGCCTCAAGGGCACTGCTGGAGGGGCAGCAAGCTGCTTTACAGAGCTGGTTGTGACTGGCGATGGTGGCCGCTGCGGTGCCGAGCGTGCCTGTGTGCGTGGGGTGCATCAGGAGCAGTGCACGTGCGTGGTGCCCAGATGAACCCATGCTGCTGCTTGGCAGCGTGAACTGCAAGTACCGCATAAACACCCACAGGGTTTCTGCTGTGATGCGAGTAAACTTGTTTTGTTAAATAACTATAATTAGCTTGGAGAACCTTTGCAGTCTTTTTCTTTCCCTCTAATTACTGAGCTCTTCAAGGTGAGCTTGGAAGGAAAACCCCTTACTCAAATTAGAGGCTACAGCTCAACTGAATGTTTTATTTCTGTGCAGAAGGCTTGAATTTCCAGCCAACACTAAAAAAAGATGGGGAGAATTTTTTTTTAATTGACAATGAAGTTTGTTTTGCCAGTTTGAGAATTACTTTAGTGAGTAATGGAAAATTGCCATGAAAAAAAGTTCTCTGCACACACAATGTCTGTTTAGGAGGAAATTCAGTTTTCCAGCTGGGCCATCTTGCAAGCACATTTTTCTGATTTGGGAAAGCAGCTTCTGTCACTGGGTGCTGACACCAGGCACCGAGAACATGCCTTTTCTATGCTTGTAAAAGTGCCCTTTGTTGGTCTATAACACTGAGCTGTGCTGTTTTGGAGGGATGGAGAAAAATACATGAAGGCTTGAGTGGGGTTTGCTGGTAAGAGCTGTTAAAGAAAAGGTTTTCAACATTTGCGTGAATTCAAACTGTGTGCTGCATAAGTTTTCTCTGATGCCATTTTTGAATGGAGAGCCTACTATGTCTTTTTGTGACCTGTTAATTTGGTTGAAAAGCTATTTTTAAGTAAAGGATAGGCTATTTTTCTCCCAGTGCTACTTAGAAAACCATCACAGAAATATTTAAAAACAAAAAAAGCCCTAAGATGCGGGCCAAGAGGAATCATAATTGCTTATCCCTGAAATTGCTTGTGATGCATTCTTATGATATGCACAAAAGCCAGGCACGAAGCCTTGTGGTGGGTGGAGGGGGAAGGTAATATAAATTAAAAGAAAATTGTTGAGGGAGACTTGGTAGTGCTCTGTAAAACACTGATCTCTAGTCTTGAGGAAGAACACATAGTTTGTCTGTTGTGCAGAAGCCTTCTGGGTGGAGGGATGGACAAATGGTCACCTTTGTTCTCCAGTTCTTTGAAATCCTCAAGATGCAGAGGAGGAGGATGTTGGGATGCTGGAGCTTGTCCAGAGACCAGCAACAAAGGGTTGCTGGCAAAGGGGTTGGAGCACCAGTCTGATGGGAGTGGCTGAGGGAACTGAGGGGTTCAGTCTGGAGAAGAGGAGGCTGAGGGCAGACCTGATCACTCTCTGCAGCTCCTGACAGGAGGGGGTGGGCAGGGGAGGTTGGTCTCTGTTCCCCAGCAACAAGGGATGGGACAAGAGGAAACTGCCTCAAATTGCTCCAGGGGAGGTTTAGGTCGGAGATTGGGGAAAATTCCTTCCCCAAAAGAGTGGCCAGGCATTGGAACAGGCTGCCCAGGGAGGGGGCAGTCCCCGTCCCTGGGGGGTTCAAACTGCGTGTAACCGTGGCACTGTGGGATGGGGGGCAGGAGCCATGGGGGGGTTGGCGTTGGCAGTTGGACTTGATGATCCCAGAGGGCTTTTCCAACCTTAAAGACTCTGTGATTCCATGATATGAGTTGGCTTTAATGTGTCTCACAGCATGAGCAGTAACCAGATGAATGGTGTCCTGCCTTGGCGTGCCATCCCCAGACACCAGTGCGAAAGCCCAAGCTCTGGCAAGTGATGGCAGCACTTTTCAGAGGCCAAGATGTTTTATTTCTAGGGAGCGTAAGAACTTTCTGTGACGAAGATAGATGCTGTTTGCAGTGAGACTTTCTGAATGATGCTGAAGGACTACTATACTCAGGTTGTATTCCCTGCAGGGCAGAAATGGAGAGCATTTGCCAGTACATCTCCAACTAGAGGTTTGTGAGAAGGATGATACCAGTGACATCCACGTCTTAGTGCCTGCTGAGCTGCCTCCCTTTGTGTGAGACAGGAGGGCAGGGAGCTGGTTTCACCCTGGTGTGCCCCGGACAGCGAGGGTGGTGTGGATGGGTGGTGGGACCCTCCTGCCGCCCGCACTGGCAAAAGCTGTTGTATTTCTACCTGCTCTCCTGTGTTTTGGTGAGAGGTCCAGCTGCTCCTTGTGGGGAGCATGTAACTGGCTGCAAGCACAGACCTGCGGTGATGCTGGCTCCCTGCTTAGCTGCAGTCCTCAGAGGGGGGTTTAACATACAACTTTCTGTGCCACTTTATGCACCAAAGAAAGCAAGTTGTTCAGACTGGATCACTAAGACAGCAACAAGATAACATCAAGAGAGAATCGGTTCATCTCTCTTTTCAGAGAGGGTAGCTGCAAATCAAAGGGCAAACATCATTCTCTTTAAGAGGTATTTTACCAAACTTCATTGAAGAAGGGTGTGTAAAATATTTTTCCAAAATCTGTTGCAGAAGACACTTTATTTTAAGTACCAATTAGACTTCCTTAAATTACTTTCTCAATCACTGATGCATCATGAAAAAATATCATATATATAAGCGTATTTTTGAGCTATCAAGACCTGTAGGCATGTATTTCCCTCTTCCTCCAGAGAGGGCAATGAAATGTGACGAAATAGAATTTTAAACAGAGTTGCCTACACATTTTTTTCTTGCAATACCAACCAGATAAATGTAAACACATGTCATAACACATAAAAATGAATCCCATATTGAATATTTCATTGGAGAAGCAATAAACTGCACTAAAAATTGATGGATGGCAAATGCATTTTTATTTAGGCATTTATTTTTATGGCATTAGCACATAGAAAAATATATGGAAGTATGCAAATAACATTGTAGAGACATTAAAATAAAATTAACAATATCAAGTTGCTCATCTTCATGGAGATTTTGTACTCCAGTATTATGGACATTGTTAAAGCACATGTAACATGGCTGGTAGAAACACTGCAAGTAGAGTTAATTCTTCAAAAGCTTGACCTCCCTAATGAGAGCTTGAACTTTTAAAATGTTGGAATAAATCTACTTCGTGTTACTTTTATGACACACGTTTATGCATGCATATTTTATTATAAGATATGTAATTGGATCTTCTTTATATAGTTGTCTTTAAGGCTTTATTTAAAAAGTTGAAGAAATAGTGTAAACTGATAAGTAGAACCTTGTATTAAATAAACTTTACCAAAGGATGACTGTCTAAAGTAGGAGTTTAAACTGTTTAGTACAGACTACTTCTAGTTTAAAAAAAAAAATAGGAGTCTTGTCCCATTGACGCTTGAATTTTTGGAAGCCACTATGGTGTCTGTGGGGCCACCAAGCTGGCTCTGCTGGGCAGTGACCCCAGTGGGCTTGTTCTTCCCTGCTGCTGGTGGGGACCTTGCTTGGGAAGTGCCAGCACAGCTGGGAGAACAGCTGTATGCCAGCAGTACTGCGGCGGGGAGAATGCAGGGAGTCCCCCCAAACAGGGTGATGAACAGTGGGCGCGTGGGTGGATATTTCCTTCCTTTTGTCTGAGGAGTTCTTGCTGTGCTGTGGCCACTTGTTAGAGCACCTATTTATCATCTTTCAGTATCAGGCTCCCTAGCTGGAAGTGAGATGGATGGGATAGCTTGTTGGTTTATTTGCTTTTAATATTCCAGTTACAATTAGTTCCAATGAATTTATTTACATTTGTACTTTATATTTTGACTTGGGGGGGAAGAAAAAAAATCTCTGTCTTTTTTATGAAGGACCCTATGCAGGAATAAGGCAGATGTAAGAGGCCATCTCTTTTGTTTTTCTTCCATTAATTATTTAAAATGTAAGGATAACTAATTTGTCCTCTCACACTGTTTGTGGGGATGACTTTACAGGTCTCCCGGCTTCCAGCTGTAACAGAGGTTTAAAATGCTAGCACTTCCTAATCAGTTAACTAGTGAAAAGAAACTTTTCTTTTCACTAGAAACACCCATTTCTATTTTGCCTTAGATGGATCTTGCCAGTTAGTCTCTCTGTGAAATAATCTGTTTGATTGAATATTAGCCTCATATTACTGGATTGCACATAATTTCCTAACACGCTGTGGTGATCTGCAGAGCAATGTTTGCTCAAGCTGGGCTGTGGATTGTGAGTATCCCAGCCAGGATGAAGTAAATGAATCCTAACCTAGGAGACACTGCAGAAACTTTGTCATAGAGGAACCTATTGAGGCATCAACACTTATAAAATGTTTGGAGAGGTGGAAACAGTCCCAGAGGTTTGTCCAGAAGTTCAAAAGAATCATTTGTTGCAGAATGGTGATTCCCCAGGAAAGAAAGGACAGATAACTGTTGTATTATATTCATATAGAGCTGTGTGCAAATTAGATTTAACAAAAATCCATCGTGTAAATTCCTAGAAATGACAGATTTTATTCTAGTGGTGTTACTGAATTTTATTTTGTAAACTTTGCATATTTGTCCGTAAAGGTCAGTTGATCTGGTTTATATTTTATGTTTGTGTTCTTTTTTCAAATTTTTTATCTATATTTGTTTTATTCACTTATGAAAACAAATGATGCCCAAATCTAACAAAGAAAGGCAGAGGGAAGTCAGGAGGAAAAATAAAGCATTGGAAAAAGTCACTTGCTCAGTGACAGAGTTGAAAGAAGTCTGATTTTCCTGCGCTGCGGGCTGCGTCTCTGCTTTCAGCAAAGGGGTTTCTGTAGGTGAAGACCTGACTGCAAAGTCAGCCAAGCGTCCTTCAGAGGAGGTGGGTTCTTCATCTGCCTACTTTTCCGTTTGCTTGCAGCTGATGGACGGGACACTCATGTTTGTTATTTGGATGGTCTGAGCAAAGGCATCAAAGTGCTGCTCGATTTCTGGGGTGGGGACACTCCTACGGAGCTCTGTTTGTGAGAGGTGACCGAGGTCTGAGGATGTGTTTTGGAAGAGCTATCCCCATGTGGAGCCGAATCTGACCAGGGACAGTCTGGAACGGTCAGCGTGCGGGTCCATGGGCAGCAGTGGGCTGCCCATCACTTGGGCACAGGGGATGGACACCCGAGGGCCGGGCGCATGTGCTGTTTGGCTTGCATGAGAGACTGGACGAGACAGCTTTGGTCCAAACATGCTCCTGCACAGAGGCCAAATGCTGCCTAAGCTGCCTCCAGCTCCTGGGGCCACCCACCACGTGGCCTTGCAGAAGTCCTCTAAATTGGCAGGGGCTTCTCACCTTCCCGTGAGTTTGCTTTTTCATTGCAAATAATAATTCCTGGGCTTTATCTTCCGTTTGATGCTCAAGCTGTATTTCTCTTTACATCACCGTAATTAATTTATAAGCTCAGAAGTGACAGAAAATGTTTATTATGGAGATGACTTCCTTGAACAAGCTCCCTGAAATAACCTCCAAGGATTTGTAAGGAACCTTACATTTGGTAATTAATTATGCAAACCTACTTTTAACATATCTTTAGGTAATCATAACAGAAGAGGACAGTTGTCTTTGTTAATTATAATGAAAATTTATTTATGAATATTGTAATTATGCACATTACTGTGTCTGCTGTCACTCACACCTGGGGTACCTTTAGGCAGTGTTATTTTCCTCCCATTGCCATTGTAACAATCGGCTAATGAAAAGGGCTGAAGTTAGAGACGCTGTAGTTTAATTTCAGAAAATGTTATTTGCTTGTTCAGACCAGAATCGGAAGCTCAGCGCAGCGGCGCCTGGGGAAATGGGGGAACTGCCCCACCGACTGCAGAGATGGCGCCTGGGGGGCCGAGCGCAGGTGGAGGAGCAGGGACGAGTCCGATGTCCGCCTGTGCCAGGCTTTGCAGAGGAAGGGTCTGTGCTCTGTGGCACAGAGCGTGGTCACACTGGCCACGGGGCCACTGGTGCTGTCACTTTGTGTCCCTTGGATTAGAGCGACACATCATTTTGGTGTGCAGGTAAAGCAGAACTTTTTTGTGACCACTTAAAATTGCTTTCTGAGTGTTTGAGAGCACTTCCATTCACCTCTGAGATAAAGCTGTACCTACCCGTATCAGCTAAGAATTTACCTACAAAGTTTTACTAAAATGTGTTCACCGGTCAGGTTTTCCTTAAGGTGATGAAGTCACAAATCTGAATGTCCCCTGGCCAGTTCTCGAGAGCTGGACAAGTGCGACAATTAATTATGGACTCAAATTCAGCTTCCTGGCACTCAGTGTGGCCAAGTGCCTTGCCCTTCTGCAAAAGCAGATGATCCGTCGAGAATGGGCCAGCTCAGCCTTTGGCCCTCATTTCTTCTCCAGCATGCAGCTGATAAAGGAAATTGCCATTAAATTAATTGAAGCTCAAAAGTTCACTTTGTAGTTACCCTTTATAGCACAGAGAATGTCTTTGAATTTCCATGGCTTGACACTCACCAGAGGTCAATAATGTGTCATTAAATGTCTTTGTATGTGCAGCTAATGCACAATTCCTGCCCTATCTAGAACTGGAAATGTTAAGTGGTTTTGATGCCTGATTATAGGCATGCCTAGAGATCTAAGCTCCACCTTTAGCCTGTGCTTCCAAGACTCAATTTTCAAAGACACTCTAGAGTTAGCTTGATTGAACACTTCAGTGAAATAATTTCGACACACTACCTGCTTCCCCCGTTGTACTTCTTACCAATGTTATCCCTGTGTGTGTGGTGACTGCTCGTGGTGCAGCTGGCTCCTCGAAGCACGTCTCTGTTCTACTGGAGGCCTGATTGAACATGGTGAATTTTTGCTTCTTTTCATTATTTGTATTAGCATTCTGCCTTCCCCCCAGCTATGCTGATGGCCTCATCATGTTCAGGCATGTGTAAACACAGGAGGAAAGCGATGTGCTGAAGAGCTTATCTGAATACATAAGGCAGCAGAAAGGTGGGAAGACGACATTTTCTTTCTACATCTTGTAGATACCTGGAGCTGAGACACACCAACGTCAGGTGTATTTTCTGAGGTCAGTTGGAGAACCCAGCAGATCCAGGCTTTTGGCTCATCTCTTTTATGCCAAAACCAGTAAATGGGATGAAAACATACTTAAAGTATGACCTTAGACCATTTTACAGGAGCTAGGTTCTCATGCTTTTTGGTGAAAAATCTGGCAGTGGGTTTTGAGTGTTTTTACATCTTGTGCTGCAAGCTTAGGTCATAAAAGCATGGGCTTTTCTTTTTTCCTTTCTTTTTGGGTGTGGGTGTCTGTTCTCTGTGATTTCCTAAAATCCAGAATGAAACTGCTGAACAATAGTCACAACTGAGTTTCAGATGTGAAACCTGACTGATGGAGAAATGGCCTAAATCTCCATAAGACTGCTTTGAAGTCTTGTTTTTAATTCTACCTCCATTCCCCAGATACAAAACTGCAGAGCCAGACACATACAGAGGAGGTCCTTGATTTCAGTGCCTGACCTCAGTGACACTGATCTCTGCAAGCAAACTTGCTTCATAGGTATCTGCAAGTGCTGCTGCCATCCTGTATGCGTTTCACTGTCATGCAATGAGAAGCTACAGCTATGATGCCACTTCAGCTTTGTAGTCTGCCCTTTTAATTTTGCTGTTGCTATGGTAGCAACAAATGATTGCAATCACTGCTGTTTATATTGCAAACCAAGTCACATCAATAGAGGTCTTGGAACCTAAACAACAAAAATCTGACTTAACCGCATTTGTAGTTGTACATAATAGGTTATTCACAATAATAAGGATTCATCAAAATCTTTTGTTCCTGAAGCATTTGGAAAATTCCTTTAAAGGGTTGTCAAATGATAATTTATTTTCAATACATGCTTACCCAGTGATCTTCATACTGCTGGACAATATTTCTTTTGTACTGTTTCCTGAGAATATCCTTGAAAATAGTTATTTTAATAGCCTTTCTAGTTTTGACGAAAGGCCCCTTTTTTTTTTTTTTTTTTTACCTTGTACTAATCAGAGTAGTATCTTCGGTCTAAAGTAATACATCTTTAAAAAGGTAATTCAGTACTTCCTCCCACGCTTTGTCTGTCTTGTCTATTTAG
This sequence comes from Psophia crepitans, assembly GCA_013399095.1. NCBI lineage: Eukaryota > Metazoa > Chordata > Aves > Gruiformes > Psophiidae > Psophia > Psophia crepitans. The sequence goes on along the minus strand of VWZZ01007217.1, from coordinate 438,229 downwards.
ATTATACAGGCTTTTTGAAGAAGGACTGTACTTTGTGCAAAGGCTTGTACAAAGGAACTTCCATGAGCTACAATGTTAGTAAACTGTAATTCCCATATATGATTTTGAGCATCACTTGCTGAACTTTGAAGGTGAGAACAGCAGAAAAAAGATGAAGTGGGCAAACGAGTGTGTCCGTGGGCAGCGATGGGCACCAGAACAGGGAGGCTGGTTACCCCGCTGCCTGCGCTCACCTGCCGCTATCGTCCTGCCTCAGGGTTCACTTTGGGGACCTCAGGACTGCCATTTGCAGGGAGGTAGCTAATATTGTAGCAAAACTGTGTGAAAACCTAGGTTCTTGCAGTTTATGGTCTGTTTGCTATCGATTTCATCAGGGAGAGGGTTGTTCGTTCTGACTTCCCCAGCTGTGGAAGGAGCGAGGCAGGAGGCGCCCGGCCACAGGGCTGGGGGACGGAGCATCGCCGCCTGGTCCCATCTGCAGCAATGGGCCGTAGCAGAGCTCGCAAGATGTGAATCGTGTTTTCTGTGTGGGTGCGCTCTAGTGCCTGCCCTTCCTTCCTACACGGACCTGTGGCTGCCCTCCCACTTCAGGTGTCTGATGCCCAGACCCAGCGGAGTCACTGAGCGTCTGCTCCGAGCCCTGGGAAAGCTGAGACGGTCTATTGGGCGGTGCGTCTTTTCTTACAGAAAGTTGAATCTAGACTGTCTAAATAGGAGGCTGGTAAGGCAATTTGCTGTTTAAGTGACCCAATGCACATTGGGCATATTGAAGAAAAAAGCCATTTCCTAGTGACTAAATCTCATTAAAAAAGCAATTTTCCAATCAATTACAATGCAATTTAGCTGCTAACTGTTTAATTATCAGAAAAAAGAAGCTACTTTGTTCTCTGTTCCTATATTTATGAACCATGCTTTAAAATCTCATCTTCAGAGTAGCTGTTTGGAGGAATGTGACTGCTCTATTGATGCAATTATATTAAAGTTAAAATTTTCAGTTCAATGTATTGTATTAGTTCAAGGAAATATTGTTTGCACAAAAGCTTTTGATATAGGACATTCATTGATTTCTACAAAAGCTTGAATCTTTATTGTTATTTCTATGCACTATAAAAGTTGTATTATCTTTTGCAGGTTTTATTAGAGGAGCATTATTTCTTTTTTTTAATCCTGTCCAAGAATTTCAGTCCTAGAAACGTATGCTGAAGATAGACCAAGGTTCCTCTCAAGAGGAAGGCTTCTGTCTCTGAACAGACTGAAACAGGTACAGTGCAGAGGTGATTTATAAGGGCTGGAACACTGGCATCTGGCGGGGAATCAGAATCATGGAATGGCTCGGGTTGGAAGGCATCTCAACGGTCATCTAGTTCCAGCCCCTGTCTCAGGGTAAGCACCGTGGCAAGGGATGCATTTACGGCTCAGTTCTGAGAACAGGAAGACATTAAAGCAGCAGTGCTGCCACGTCTTGTAATTTTTATTAAAAATCTTGCAATACTCGGTGTTTCATATTAAAGCTCCAGCTCCTAGAGTTATGTGAGGCTTTCATAATCCCTTTTCCTAATGCTGTTTCAAGACTTTGTCGTTTAAAGGAAATCTCAAACCCACAAATTTTTCAGCCTTCAACAGTGGATGAAAATGAAAAAGAATGTAAACCTATTGCTTCCTCACAGCTGCTGCTTTTTAATCTACCTTGGGTGTAGATCCTGCATGGGTGTAACCATGGTATCGTTTGATCCTGAGGCCTCTGAAAGTGCTTGATACCCAGCGTGTACCTAATGTGCTCAGACCATCAGCATTTGGCCCTTCATTCAGGGACCCAGCTGGGTGCTCTGCTCTGAAAACATCTGGGCTCAGTTTAAGCACAGAGCTCAGCGGGGTGATGCTTACTCCTGCGAGCATCAGGCCACACGAGTTCTCGGAGCATCTGAGACCCCTCAGCTGGCGCCAGGCGATGGGGTAGGACTGCATCCCTGCAGAGAGTGCTGGCAGTGCCTGAGCCACTGCGTGTAACCTGCCCTGGCCATAACAGGCACTGAGTGCTCTCCCTGGACCGTGTCTGTGTGTCTTACTCTGTTCTTGTGTGGGATTACCCTTGGTTTATAAAGTGGACAAGGTGATGGAGTGCCCAGAGATGCTCATCTTCCTCTGAGCACGTGAGCATTAGGAGGCTGAAGGATGGTAGGAAGGCAGGCATGAATGTCAAACATTTCTGGGAACCCCCTGAGAGATGTCTGATGAACCTCAACTTCTGCCCACCAGCCCACATCTCTGAAGCTGGAGCAGAGACATGCTAACCCCTCCTGTATTTGTTTTCTAAAAGCTGTGAGAACCTACATGTGATAAAAACAGGGAAGGTGAGACCTCTCTGTTCCACAGGATCAGTTAGCAAGCATCAGACGGTGTGGTCTGAGCCCCAGAGCTCATGCTGGCATGCGAAGGCTCTCTGCTTTTGTTGGCGGGTCTCCAGGCTTTGGTGCCTGCTGTCACCCTGCAGAGGATGAGTGAATGCATTGGTGCTGCATTGCTGCTGAGGTGGGTGGCTTTGGCTTGGCCCTCGCTGCAGTTGCAGAGGTGGCGATGTCCTGTTCCTGGACACTGGTGAACCTTAGTCCTGCAAGTCAGCATAAGTATCCCCACCCTGGTGAATTTACATTTGCTGTATCCCCAGTTGAAATAAATCTCCATAATCACTGAAATAATACAGCTCGTGCCCTTGGAAAGGCCGGTTACTTCTCTGTAAATAGTTCCTAGCACTCAGCCATGCTCAGTCATTTACGAGTTCAGAGACTACCCTGACCTTTTTCAAAAGCCTCAGGGACAGTGATAAGGACATGTCCAAGTTATTGTTCTGCATTTTTCCATTTGTCTTCATACAGTATATGAACCTCTGAAAATGCACAGCAGAATAAAAGGATTCTGATCGTTGACTCGCTGCCCGTCACGAGCGCAGGGTGTGTTCCCCTGTGTAAGCCTGTGCGTGTACGTGAGACCTGTGTGGTGCACCACGTGTGACTGCGGTTTACCTCTCTGCTGGAGGACGAGCTCCGGCAGGGATATGTGCAGTGTAGGCAGGTCCTCCCAGCTACCCGCCCTCACCGTCTCTGCTGTGCTTCATTCTCAGCGCCCATCTCCTCGCTCGGGGCTGCCGCCGGCGCTGCACCGGCCCTGCGGCCATCTGCCTGGCTGACGGTGCTCTCACTGGGAGGGTGGCAGCGGGTGGAGGAGGCGGCTGGCTCGAGGCAGAGGTGACAGAAGCTCCTTGCTGGTGTTACTCGGCAAGTCCTGGCCGCTGGCTCTGGCGCGGGTTTGGGCAGTGGCACCAACCAGCTCGTGCCTGGTGCATGAGCAGAAAAGTGTCTTGCAGGCTTTGTTGCTGGTCATGCAGCTCATCAGGTAACCCAGAAAGGCAGTCTTGTGGCGTCCTCTGAACAGGAGGAATAGAGCTAAGAGGTGAGGGAGTGGAGAGGACTCTTTAATTGGGAGATAATTAAATAGGCATTTCTCTGAGGCATCACAGGTATTAAAATGGAGTTTAATGGTGACGGTCACTGGATGTCTACATTTTGTTCCCCCTTCTTTCACAACTTTTATATTATTGCAGGCAAATCATTACGTAAAACTCCTAAACAGGTCATGACCCACATCGCTACCATTCGGCGTGTAGTAATCACTTTGGTAATATTTGCATGCCCTTGTGCATGTCTGATCAGTGTTTAAAATTACGGTGCCCAAATAATACCAGATGAGGTAATTATGACTCTGTTATTGATGTAATAAAGTTTTCAAAATCCTATCGTGGCTTTAGGAATAAATTACCAGTTTACAGCTCAGGACCTTTGCAAATCTCACTATGAAACACTTAGGAAAAAATGTAGTTTTTCTGAAGAACTGCTGTTTTCCATCTTTCTCGCACCTGTATGTGTGGTTATTGTTTATTTCCAGTACATCTCTGTCTGGAAGGTTCTGTTTATGAGCACAGTGGTCCAGCACATGTAATTATTTATTGATTTAGCTCAAATGATTAATGATTCAGCTTTAACAGATCTGGTTTATTGCTGTGCATAAGCAGTACTGAGGTAATTTAAGTGGTTTGATTGCTTTGTGAGTAAGGCGATACTTGCGCTACGCGCTCATGACACTCAGAAAACCCACCCGGCACAGCCCAGCTACCTGAGAACCCCCTCGCCTGCTGCAGCGCTTAGAGCAAGCGGCGACACATGCACCGGCCTTTCAAAGGGAAGCTCTGTTAGCACGTTCCCTGGTGAAAATCATTTGGTGAAGTTTGAATATTGAATGGGAAGACAGAATATCTTTGGTAATCCTATAAAAGGCTTATCCTCCGTTTTCACATTTCAGTGTGTGAGTCATCCTGCATGTGTGAGTGGGATGATCCTGTGCTTAACGCAGAGGATCAAGCGCCTGCAAGATCAAAGATGCAGCAGTCGAAATGTTTGCCTTTCAAGCTGAAAGGCACAACCGTGTGTGCCAATCCAATTCGATAGCACGCCACCTGTTTCCAAGTGAGAACAGAATTGTGGCTTGCAGGTTTGGCCTGTGGCTTGGGTGAATGAGTGCGTCCTTCTCAAGCCTCTGCTTTGCAAATGGAGGGGCGAGTCCAGCCTGTTCCGCACCAGGCAGCAGTCACTGCCCTCCCTCAGCGCTGACGGGTGCCACGGGGTGCCTGGGTGCCACCGGCTGCCTCTGCCATCACTGTCTGCCATGCATTTGCAGGGCTGCAGTCTGCTGGGGATGGTGTTGCACTCCCCAAAAGCACCAAAGCGTGCTTCTTAATTCTGTCCCATGCCGTTCCTGAGGAGTGGCAACAAATTTAGAAGATGATGTGAGCCCAGCAAATGAATTTTAACTGTGAAATGAGACTTTAATTTCTGCTAAGCCTATCTATTTAGATTACAGAGCTATGAAACGGTTTGTTCCAGTTTCCCTGCTACCAAATGCCTATTTACATAAAATAAAGTTGCTGAATAATTCAAATAAATATTATTCAATAATTGAGAAACTTTGTAATAAAGATTGAAGCATAACCCGGTAAAACCTCAATATGCCTTTGTATTCTTTGTTAGCTGATTCTGCTGGGGAAAGGACTGTTTCCACATGGAAGGTTGGTTGGCGGGGGGTGGTGGTGTTTTGTGGTGTGGTTGGTTGGTTGGTTGGTTTGTTTTTCTGACAGACCTAGCAGGAAGCAGAGATTAGAGATTTGGCTTCTGACTCCATTACAGGTGAAGCCATGACTCACAGAGGCACGCGGCGATTTACTCTGTCTCTGTAGGGGAAGCAACATAAGGGCCACATCATGGGCCTCAGCACAGGCAGGCAGCTCAACAGTCCTGTTTGGGACCAGCCTCTCTCTAAAATTCTGCAGAAATAAGCCTGTAGGTAAACTATATCTTTGGATACCTGCATAAAACTGTGTAGGAGGCAGAGATGGTTTTGGCTACAAGGAGGATGTCAGCTCAGCAAAGTCTTGGGCTCTGTGGTGAGGCTGTCCCTGACAGCTTGTCTCCATGTCCTGTGCCACAGCTCTGCAATGAAGGTTTGACAGGCTCATGTTGCAGGAGGCACCACTGCAGGGTAGGGTCGCAGCGGGGAAGCGGCGTTAGGCCAGCTGGGAAGCCATGTCTGGCAAGCGAGCATCTCCAGAGTGTCTTCCAGACGCAAACACCATTGGTTCCAGAGCCGCCACGGAGCCTCAGGGAGCCATCCTTCCGCCCCTGGGAGCGGTGCTGCCCTGAGAGGCGTGGTGATCCCAGCGGGAAGCAATGAGGCGTCTGAGGCCACCCTGAAGAATTGACTGGTTGCTGCCAGCATTGTGTGTGTGTGTGTGTTTCTACACGTCTACTTGTTCTCCCTATTAGAGCAGTGGCTTTTTATGCCTCGTACAGGAAGTCTGTCACAGGTGATACGACCTCTCTCTTCTGGCGAGTGCACTTGGGATCTTCCACCATCCTGTGAATGCCGTGAAGACGAGCTGTCACTGTGTGCAGAAGACCGGAGGTCTTGGAAATGCCTTACCAAGTGTGCTGCAGTTGTCTGAAAGTAAACCAGAAATCAATAGTAAGCCACATATGCTAATGTAAATCTGCAAATTGATTGAATATTTACCATGTTGAAGCTATGATGACTATGGCGTTTTCTGTGACGAAGCCTGCTCTGGTGGGAGCTGAGGGGCTGCAGGGAGCCACCCCCGCCCCTCTGTGGGGACGGCAGCTTGCCTGCGCAGGCCGTGCCGGGGAGTTGCCGTCCCTGCTCCATCAGTGCGTGTCTTCAGGAAGCTGGCCTTGATTTACAGAGAAACCTTTATGATGCTGTGCCTGAGTATGGCAGAGGTGCACTTGCTCTTTCTCTTACCTGGAAGGATAAAAGCAGGGGGAATCCCTGAGCTCGAAGGTGCTAAAAATTGGTGTTGAGGAGCAATTCTCAGTGGGTTCCTATACTTTCTTTTTTTTTTTTTGAGTTGATCTGACAGAATCAAGAAGCTTTGAATCTCCATCTACCTTTCAGTAGGAGTAGTAGGTAACTCCTAGTTATTGAATTGGAAGGGAGAGAGAATTTGTGTGCTGTCATTTCGGTGCTTGCAGACTAGTTTTATTTCCATTGAAGTATAGAATACCCAGCAGCTTGAGGAGGAGTACTCTGACCTTCAAAACACTGGGTAGGCAAAATAAGTGTTATTTTATTTCTAAAGCGTTAGTGATGCACAAAGACACTAATTCATTGTTCCTTAGCTCCAAAGGGTTGTCTCTTAAAGCTTCTTATGAGTTTAACCACTTGCAAAAAGACGGCTTTCTGGGGAGAAGGGATATGGAGCTCTGGAAGAGGCTGGCTGATTAATGTTTGGTGATTGTAGCTTCAGAGTGATGTTTTAAACACAAAAGCCCATCATGAATTTGAAACTGATAGCTGTGAGAAGGAACGGAGCTTGGTGTGTATTAATAACTACATCATGCCCCGTAACAGATTGGAATTAATAACTACAGATCAGATCTATATCTAGGAAAATAATCTGTTATGCTTTTAGATACCGATAATAAAATGCTGTGCTTCTTCATGGCAATATACAAATCTATTCTACTTCTCACAATTAAGGGAGCCCTTCCCTTCTAAAACTGCCTATAACTCACCAGTACATGTTATCCTGGTATTGAAGGCATGCCGAGAATGCATCAGCAATTTACTTTGATGATAAACTGGTTTTCAAATCTGAAGTCATCACTACAAAAGGAAATGGGGCTGAAGGCCTCAGAGGAGTGCGAAAGGCAGGGAGGATAAGGCAGTATGGACGGGTGGCTTGTGTACTGGGCTCTGGTACAAAAAAGAGAAATGGCTATTTCTGGCTGCACTGTTCCACCTGGTGCATTTTTCGTGTAGGTCTCAGAGGTTCTGTTTCCTTCCTCACCAAGGCACATGCTAGTTGGTAGCTCTTTGAACTAATATCTGGGTCTTCTGGCTTGTACGGCGTGATCTGATTTGGGTAGGTCTTTCATAATGATCCTTCAACAATGCTTGAGTTTCTCCTTTGTAGTTTAACGATTTGATTGCAACCAAGATTAATAGTCTTAAATGTGCTGTCAGTCTTGGAGTTTTTTGACAATGAAGAGAGTCCCACGTTTTTAAAAGCAGTATGCAATGGAACTGCAGCATATCCTTGTCAGAGAAAGAAGGAATATTTGCTACCTTCTCATCTTCTGATGGCAGGTGCTTCCTGCTAGGGATGAAGAAACATAGCTGGGTGCTTATGAGAAGCTTACAGTCTTTGCACTTGTGCAAAAGTTTCTCTGCATAACAAAGAACTTCAAACACCAGCTGCTATTGTGGGGTCCGAACGGCTTCAGAGAGAGTTGGATTAGGAGGAGACTAATGATGATGGTGATAGTTGAATAGTGTACCATGGTACTAAAGAGTATGTACTGAGCTCTAGGATGAAGGACCATTTCCACAGAATGAAGAATTAACCAATAATTTTTCCCTTGCTAACATGTCTTTGCAAGACTTTCTCAAAGAATGTGCACAAGTGCAAGGTTTTCCTCTAGAGGAATGAAAAATGGATTTTCAGCTGATGCTGAAATCTGCTGATGTAGATGTTCAAAACCAAAGTTACCTTAATATTGATAAGAGTCACAGTCAAAAGCAAAAAAAGGTGTAGGAGGTTAACCCTTTCAACCTGTAGGATTTCTTTGGGACAGACTAGAGAGCCGTGGGGGTTAAATTTCCAGGTTTGGTAACGATGCACTGGGGTAGGCACGTATGTGAAGGGGCAGGTAGAAGGGTGTGCATACACATAAAGCTTATAAACCTGCATATGTCCTTGTGGATTGAAATTACGCTTTTACAAAACAATTGATCAGTAGCCAAAATTTCACTGCGGTGCCATTCTGCTTGAGTGAGTAATGCGGGAAATATTATTTGCGATAATTACATACCTGAGTTGGATTTACAGAAACATGATTACTTTATACATAGTTTGGGATGACTTTGATAAACCCGCTCATTTTGTGCTATCAATTTAGAGAAGACAGAAACCATTTGTTTATGAAAATTACCATAAATAAACAATGAGTCAAGACCTAGATTTATGGCTTAATATTGTAATTGGGTTTTGCTGAAGAAAAGGAAGTCTTTTGAAAGAGTGAACTTATAATTATTTGTGTACACAAAGAAGGTGCAGTGTATTGTAGATGGCTCATAAACTGCCTGCCAGCCTATTTATGTGGGAATCAATTTATGTGGGCATTCATTGCCAAGCTTACTGGAGAGAGACAAAACTTAACAAAATCCATTGCAAATTACATGAAAAGATAAAAAATTTGTAAAGGTTTCTGTGTGCAGCTGCATGCAAACATCCATTGAGCCAAGGTCTCAAGATTCAGAGCTCCTGCTTTCCTGACCTGGCCTGTGCAGTAGGTTGCAGTCCAGCTGATGAAGAAGGATTTCATTTGCCTTGTTTGAAATCAAAGTGCTGTACACAGGACACTGCGTCCTGTGGGATCCCAGCTTTGATGCGTGTGTTTATCTGGGGGAGCAGATGTTGAGCCATGGGAAAGCCTTGCTGTGGCCAGTGGAACGGCTGATTCCACTAAGTTGGGATGGCAGTGCAAGAGCCATAAAGGTCGGGGTAACTGGGTGGGAGTTGGTCTTACAAGTCTCAGTTATAGCCGAATAAACTCCACTTTTTATCCATTAAACTGTCTTAAACATCTAGAAGGAAGAGATCTCTTGTATTGGCAGAGAAATATTTAATTAAATGTTTAAATCATTACAAATACATCTTACAATGAAAACATTTTATCAGACTGTCTTTTTGAATCTAATGGATTATTTTTTCACTTAAGCAAACCGTACATTATTTGGAACATTAATATCTAGGCAGATTTTTAATCTGCTATCAGAACAGAAAAATAGAATTCCCAAACAAAGATTAATATTTATTTTTCAGGGAGTTCATCAGTGATTAATGACCTAATGAATCTATTACATCCATCACTTCACTGGTGCATGCATTCAGAAGACTGCATTAGATAAACAGATGGTACTGTGTGAATACAGTTAGGAGAAAATGAAAACAACTTTTAAGAGGCCTTCCTTTGAGATTCCTTTGAAGCACAACTTTGGAGTTAAACTCTTCTCCCCTGTAGAAGGTATTAGATTATTTTCTTGAAGTCTGACAAGGTGCAACATATAGGACATTGCAGATGGGGAACAGAATAAGAAATCTGGACACATGCAGATTTTTAAACCTAAGTCATTTTAGCCTACTGTATATTCAATACCATAGTTAAAGCATCCAACTGCCACGTTGCTAATACCACACCAAGCTTTCCACCTTTGGCCAAATGATGTTGCAGAGATTTCAGTCATCTGGACTGTCTGGAGAGAGAGATCCTGTCGTACTGAGGCTCCTGGGGACAGGGGCTACGTCTGTGTTATGGTTTTTTGGTTTAGGTTGGTTTTTTTTTTTGCGGGGGATGTGTGTGTTTTTGTTTGGTTTTTACCTTTTCTCTCTCGCTATATAAGGCTGTTGCAACCTTGGCTGGAGATAAGTGCCTCCACAGCTGGGGATGTGGTACCTGGGGTGGGAGCGCAGTGGAAGAACAGCCCCGGTAACGAGGTGTGATGCTTGCTGGCATTCATATGGACAAGGAATGGTTGTGTGCTCAGGTACTACATCTTGCTGTGAGTTCTGGGGTCTCTCAGGACAGAGACCTTGAGCAGGACTATGGTAAAATGTCAATGAGAATAGGTTCCTCTCTGGGTGGTAATGAGCAGCTGGTGATTACAGCATCCTAAGCTGTGCAGCCAGCTCAGTCTGTGGGGCACGTAGTTATCAGCTGGGTAGATGAAAATTAATAGTTTAGATCATGAACTACTACAAACAGGTGTTGTTTAGAGTTGTTTAGTGTTGTTTAGAGTTTTTAAATTCCATTGACTTACATGGGGCAAATATTTGGCTCAATATTTGTATTATTGTGGGGGATTATATTAGCAGAATGGGTACTAGTTGTCCCATGACCCACGTTGGTGTGGGGACACTTTTTTCTAAATTCAGCAAGTAGTACGTACAGTTCATCTTCCTGAACTGAAAATGTGATCTTATTTTGTAACACACCAGAAGGAGTTAGTGTCCACTACATGCTATCCTGTCACAAGCCTTTAAATCCTCGTTCATGGATTTCTGTGCAACTGCAGCCTACTGGGGAGCTAAGAAAGGAAGAATCTGACAAATGGGCTGTAATCTGTGACTTTGATGAATGAAGAAGTAGAGCCTTTCTCCTTCAAATTTATCCTTTATGAATTTTAATAAGGGCATAATTTGCAATAAAAAGTGTGCTCTGTAATAAAAATCCTGCCCTGGCTTTCATGGGAAGGTGATGTTTTGGAGCAGGTAATTTGTAAATGGCAGTAATGACAAGGTGTACTGCATCTTAACTTCAGGGACCCGCAGCATGGGGATCCACGGACAACCAGTGTAACCACAGGCTGGCTGCTGGGACCTGGAGGGGTGTGATTGCAAAGGTAGGATTTGAAGGGTGCAAAGGTCCTGAAATCAATGCTGGTGTCAGTTGAATTTGAGATGCTTGTAGTTTTGCAGATTAGGCATACGTTCATTGTATGAATGATGCTTTGTATATGGGTGCCTATATGATATTTTCTGCTATTAGGGTGCAATTCTGTGCTGTACCTCAAAGCCATGCAGAAAAAGAGAATTTACCTGTTTTTGTACTGTTAACTTATTCTCTGGTTTCCAGGAGCTGCAGCAGCGCTATCTGAACTATTTTCAGGCGTGTGTGTGTACGTATGTTCCCTGGGCATCTGTATTTCACACAGGGTCACAGCAGGGTGGGCGGCTGACATTGAAGAGGGTGTTTCAGAGGGTGCTGTGCAGAGAAGCCCCTGGAGCGGGGCCGTTGCTGATGCTGTCCGATTCCCATTCTAGTGCTCAAGCTGTGCTGGGACTGCACACTGTTGGCTGGGTGCCTGCTGTGGCCATGCGTTGCTGGGCATGGTGGCAGCCCTGCCAAGCCTGCCCAAGGACCGGGGCTCTCCTGTGCAGCCGCCTCGGCCAGGGCGATCGCAGGGAGCGAGGCCCCGAGCACTGTTCGCAACTGCACGACTTCTGGTGGTGCAGTAGCTTGCAGCTTCATGGTCTGGTCCTCTGAGTCACCCCCTCACCCACATTTTTATTAGGAATATGTCATCTTTGGAGATGTTATTATTCTCAGTAATTGCAGAGGGCAGTGTGTCAGACATCAGTTTAGCTGGTTTCCATCTCCCGACACCTACTGCTGCCCCTTAGAAAAGAGGTCTTGCTGAGGACAAATTGTCGGAGTGGTCTCACAGGTTGTTTGCGCTGTTTCAGGAAAACGTTGTGAATGTGAAAAATGGAGCTTTCACATCACTGTGGTGGGGGAAGACTGAGCAGGTGCTTTGGGGCACTGATTCAGCGTGGCACAAAGTGCCTGGGCTTCTCACTGGAGCCTGTGGATCTGCTGGGGGGTGCTGGATGGGCACAGGGTCTGGCTTCAGCTCTTACTCTCCTCTACGATGAGACACTTTTCTTGCAGTCAGGTCTTACAGTATTTTCAAGGCAGAGACTTGCCAAATAGATTTTTCAAAAGCATCATCTTGCCTAATGGCTGTTAATTTCAGAGCAAGTGCTGTGCTGGACAGGAGGGCCCGAGCAGGACAGGGGGCTGTGGCAGCTGCTTTGGGACCACTGGGGCTGATGGCAGCTGATGGCAGGTTCATGTCTGCAGGCTGTGCCAGAAGCGAACCAGCCTGGGTCTGGCAGTGCGGTCAGTGTAGGCATGGGAGTCCCATGGGAAGCTGATCCCACTCTATGGTTAGATGTTGACCCTAATCCAGCAGAGTCACAGCCCAAAAGCAACTTTCAATTTCTTGACCACAAGGACCCAAGCTCCTTGGGCTACAGGACAGGGGGTTCTGGTCCACCTCAGAAGCACCGGGACCCCTTCACTGGGTCACTCCGAGGAGCTACCTGTGGGAGGATGGGCTTGAGCCAGGTGCAGTTCTTGAGCGCTGGCCGAGTCCTGAGTGCCTGGTGATGCTCGGAGGATCGCCAGTGAGGGAAGAGTCGGCAAAAAGGACTTTGGAAATGTCCTTTAAAGCTGGGGGGGAATCTGCTCACAACAAATCCCTGCAAAACTTTATAACCTTTCTTGGCGGCTGAACAAAAGCTATTACAGTCTAGTGGTTACTGTATATTACAAAGGTTATTTCCAAACTCTTGGCTAGCACCTGGGGAGAAAATATATGCCTTGTGGTTGACTAGCATCTGAGTGCTTCCTTTCACAGGATGTACGGCTCTAGTGTAATGAATACAGCAATCATCAGGTGCTGTGAGGAAAGGACAAATATTATTGTTATGATTAAACTGTGAAGGTTAAATGAATCATTTGGGAGGGCTGAGGCATTCTGATATTAGACCTGCTGGGGAACACAGAGGGAGGAAAATGCCTTTGTGAATTCTCTCCCTCTAGCTTATTGATAGTGTTTTCACCCTCAAATAGAAGGTCTGTTTTATGCATTTTGGTATTCTTACCCCTTAAAATAAAAACGCTGTTGGTATGCACGTGGTCCTGTGAGAGCTGACATTGCCCATTTGTCCCCATTATAGATGACATGAAATGGTGCCACTTTGACTGACCTAGGGCAAGGACAGCATGCCCAGGGCTGGATCTGTGACATGTTTTCAACAGGAAGGATCTGGTCAGTCCTGTTGCATGTCATCTGCTGCTGCTCAGGCCCTCACCTCTTTTGCTGTCCAAGTCCAACAAACTGTGAGTCCGGTCTTGTCGCTGGGTTTTGGGTCAGCCGCATCGCAGGGTGTGTGTGCGCAGACTGCCAACACATTGTCCTCTTGTGAGTGGCCGTGGCCACCCCAGAGATGGAATGAAATGGAATAGAATAGAATAGAGCAGAATAGAATCATTAAGGTTGGAAGAGACCTCAAGGATCATCTAGTCCAACCATCCCCCCACCACCTATTACCCACTAAACCACGTCCCTAAGTACCA
>VWZZ01007217.1:302151-424352 GCA_013399095.1 Psophia crepitans | reverse complement strand
CCTTTCAGGGAGTTGTAGAGGGCAATAAGGTCTGCCCTGAGCCTCCTCTTCTCCAGACTAAACAAGCCCAGTTCCTTCAGCCGCTCCTCATAAGACCTGTGCTCCAGCCCCTTCACCAGTTTCGTTGCCCTTCTCTGGACACGCTCCAGGGCCTCGATGTCTTTCTTGTGGTGAGGGGCCCAAAACTGGACACAGTACTCGAGGTGCGGCCTCACCAGGGCTGAGTACAGGGGGACGCTGGCCACACCATTCCTGATACAGGCCAGGATGCCGTTTGGCCTTCTTGGCCACCTGGGCACGCTGCTGGCTCATGTCCAGGTGAGCATCAATCAACACCCCCAGGTCCTTTTCCTCTGCACAGCTTTCCAGCCACCCCGCCCCCAGCCTGTAGCGCTGCCTGGGGTTGTTGTGGCCAAAGTGCAGGACTCGGCACTTTGCCACATTAAACCTCATCCCATTGGCCTCTGCCTTGGTGGTTGGTGTGGCTTGGCTGGGCTGCAGTGGGCAGGGTACGTTCCGAGCAGGACTTTAGATCTCCATATGGCAGCTAACAGGAAGGGAAGATACTGGAAAGTAAAAGGCAAATTGGGCCATTTGGGAAATGACTGGAAAGGCATAGTAAATAAAATTCAGCTGCTGCTTGCAAAGGAATGACAAGGAGCTAGATCTCTGCAATCTTGTTAGAAGTTGAAAAAACGCGGAAAGACTGTGGCACCTATGCACCATTATGTGTCCTCTTTCTGGTGGTCCCCAGCTGCTATGGCCTGTGCTGGTGATGCTGGTGCCACCTCTGTGCAGTGGTCCCCACCATGGGAGGGAAGGCGATACCTGCAGCGATCCAGCTCCTGCCTGGACTTTGATGCAGAAGCAGATGCAGGCAAGGAGCAAAGATGCTCATGGGGAGACAGTGAGGCCAGGAGAGACTGTGCTGAACTCCTAGTCTAAACTATTTGGGACTCACAGTGCCATCTGGTTATTACCTCAAGGCTGTTGACAGCACCACTTTGGAGGCATGAGAAGCACAGTTCTGCACAACCTCCATGCACAGTTCTGAAATCCTTTAACACTTTCCCGGCACCATTGAACCTACTCATTTCTACTGACTGATGCTCTGGCCACCAGCCTCCAGAGCCCAGCCTGGCTCAGAGGTAGTGCTGCTTTCTTGAGCGTGCCAGCAGAATGTCTCCAGGAGGCCCCAGCTGCCCAGAAAAGCAGAGAACAAATTTCTTTCCTCTGCAAAGGACTCCGAGAAGGTTCACCCTGGATAAAGTCCCTGCTGGGATAGGAAAAGAATGTCATCCAAAGGTGTATGCTACTTACTCTGTCTTATTGTGTTGCCATTCAGCCCACATATTCAATATGTGCTGACACCCAGGCTGCAATTTTGGCTTCCATTGGAATGAAACTGAGTCTTTCTACGTTGCCAGTGAAGAACTGCAGAAAACCTCATTAGTGGCTAGCAAGGAGAGTTTTATTTCAGATGTGCAATAGAGAAAGAAAGAAGACCTTCTATAGTGGATTGGTGTTGGATACTTTTATTCTTCCGTAGCTCCTGTAAATTTGTTCAGAAGAACTGAAAACGCAAGAAATCCCTCATTCCATCTGTGTGAAGACTGTAACATATTTATGGTTTGGATTTCTAATGTGTTCTCCATCGCTATCTGTTGAGTTACTTTGGGCAAAGCATTTTCCTGCTCATTCCCCAGCTTCCCCAGCTGCAAAACAGAGATACTGAGACTGTTTAGAGCTTAGGGATGTATAACTGGAAAGCAATATAAAAGAACAGCATATTGTGAGATATAAGGTTTCACCACGACATGCAGTAAGGAAAACAGAACTACTAAATGTTCTTATGTTTCCGCCGACTTCTCTGAGTTCAGGTTTATCTTTAACAGAGAAAGTGGCTATTTTACAAGCATGAGTTGCACTCCAGTGCACGGCTGTGCCTCTTGGAAGTAATTGGATTTGTTACTTACCTTCCTTTTGAGCCTTTACAGTTATTGTCCCAGACATAGACCTTTGAGGGGGGAACTATTTTTGATCAGACTTAATCAGATCTTGATTTTACCTGCTTGCATTAAAAATTGTTTCACGGACCATATCTCAAGGTAAATATGACAAAATCAGCTCTTAATTCTCAGTTACAGTGCTGTCAGCAGCAGGAAAACTGACACTTGTCTCTCATGCCCTAAGGAAAACCTCTCTGTTTGCCTCACCGCGGTCAGAGCCTGTACGAGCAGAGCAGGGACAGAAAAAACCTGTCTGTCCTGAGATTGCTGGCCCACGTATACATTCCAGGCTAAGCTTGAAAGAATAGAATAGAATAGAATAGAATAGAATAGAATAGAATAGAATCATTAAGGTTGGAAGTGACCTCAAGGATCATCTAGTCCAACCATCCCCCCACCACCTATTACCCACTAAACCACGTCCCTAAGTACCATATCTAACCTTTCCTTAAACACCCTCAGGGATGGTGACTCCACCACCTCCCTGGGCAACCCGTTCCAATGCCCGACCACCCTTTCAGAGAAGAATTTTCTCCTCATCTCCAACCTGAACCTTCCCTGGCGCAACTTGCAGCCATTTCCCCTTGTCCTGTCACTAGTTATCTGTGAGAAAAGAAAAACCACTAAGACTCTCTCTGGCTGTTCTTCAGTCTGCACTTCATTTTTTTCTGCCAACTGGCTCCCTGCCAAGTTGCAAACTGTAATTTTCAAATTAGCTGGAAAACAAGCCCCCCCCCCCATTTGCTGGAATGGAAATATATGCAGGTTCCGTGTTTTCTGTAAACCAGTTCTCTGTCATTTGGAGTCTAAAGTCTACCCTGCAAGACAGCCTCCCCTTGTGTGGAAGGCATCTCGATGTCTGCTGTTACGTTCCAGCAGGTGCAGTACGGACAGAGCGCTCCTGTACTGACAAATGCCATTGTTTCCTTCCCTCTCCTTTAGGTGTTGAACAGGCTTGGGCATCCATCCCTCTTAACTTTTTTTGCTATTCACAGTTTGAGGACAAAGTTGTAAACTCAGTGAAATCTTCCTTTCCTCCATGTATTCGTTTTGTTCTGTGTGGAACGTTAAGAAATATCTCTCAGACCTTAACTCAAGCTAGGAACAGTTTACCAGGGACTTGGTGCTTGTGTTTTCTTAAACCAGCCTCCTTTTACGGCAGCTGATAAACAGAAATTAACAACGCTGGTGGGCAACCTCTGCTTAGGTTCCAGGCACATTGTTGATTTTTTTATTAGTTAAATATTGCACTTAAATGAGTGATCATCACTGTTCTTTTTATGGGGACTCTTGACAGCCTGCAGTTGTATGTGGGTACGTTACTGCTGGTGGGAGCTGAAATCCTGAGTCCTCTGGAGATTTGCAAGCCAGGTTACTTCAGAGGTGTTGCAGTGAGTCCTTAACCTCTTGCAGTTCTTAAGATTTCAGTAGAAAAATCCCATCTTCCTCGGCTACAGGACACTCATTCTCATCCACTGGAGGATTAAGCGATAAACAAAATGTCATTCATTTAGGTTATCTGTGTATTCAGCACTTGATATACGTAATAAGAGGGCAGGGATGGCTTGTAGCAAGCTAGGTACAGTTGCTTATTACAACTCAGAAAAAATGACAACAAAGGATTAGATTATCGAACCCATGAAAAACAGGTTTTGCTGGAACATTACAAAACATTAGGATGCTGTTAAAGCAACTTAAGTCAGAAGAAAGAGAAGTCACAACAAGATAATAGGACTGCATTGTGTGTCTGTAATCATGTTAGTTCTAACTGGCTAATTGAGTTATAGGTCAGATTTCACGTTGGAGAGCTTGAGGCGCACATCAGTGCAAATCAGCATCATTTAGTCATCACTAGATGTTTGCAGGCAGAGTAATCTGATAATAGCAAAGAACTAGTAATGATAGATTTATTGCATTTTTCCCTCTTCGTGCCTACCAAGCACTTAATTTGCAAAGTTTGTCAGTTAATACCTCCGCCTATGTGACTGAAAATTCCCTTTCCCCACTCAAACTTCACTAACCTGGCAAGAACATCCAAGATAGCTTCCTGTATCTCAATACAGAATCATTGCAGACACAATTTGTGAAGCATGTGACTTCTGGAGAGAGTCTCTGTTATTTACAGCCACTAGAGGTGATCAGAGCAGGAGAGCTGCCCTTGCTCTGTTGGCCTCTGTGTAGAGGAATTGCATGTGTTGCTTCAAAAATCACGTACCGGTCCCAGACCTCTTGCATCCTGACCCAACCTCTTACAAAGAAGTCTGGTCTATACATTTAAATCAGTTGCAAACAAAGCTGATAAAAAAATCCCATTGAAATTCTGACAGGAAAAAATCTTGCACTTTTTTGAAAAAATCTTTTGAAGCAGCTTTGGTGCAGATAGGAGCCTGTGCATGTGACTTTCATGTCAGGAGATTTCCTTCCTTGCCTTTGAACACAGCAGTTCTATGGTGAGGACTACAGGACTGAGCCAGCGGCATTTCCGGGAGGTTTCAGTTATCCATTACTGGATATACTGTATATCTCCTGAGTGATATATACTGCTGATTTGTTGAAGAATTTGTTGGCAAGAACCGATTCTTTTGGATACGCATGTTTGGGGACAGATTTCCTGGCTGGCCTAAATCAATATTAATTTTCAAAAGGTTAAGATCTGTATCTGTTCTACATTCATGGGCTTTGGGGGGCTGTTGTGTTTTGTTTTCAGAATTACTCAGTGTATGGGTGGCTAAATAGTCATTCAGAGGAAAACCAAAGAGCCTTCAGCTGCATCGCGCTCTCCCTGTGCGTGCCATCAGCTCATTTATACAGGGAGACTTTTTCCAGTACCCACCCAGCTGCAGCTTAGATTTTTCTGGCCAGACAGTCCTGCGCTCCCCTGTGCTTGTGGAAGGCTGCACGGTGCTGAGTTCGGCTGGCTTCATAAGCGAGCTGAGACCGGGCTGGCATTGCCGGCCGCCTTCATGGGAGAGCTCTGCTACATGCCGCGGGAAGCCACAATGAGTGGGAAACAGGAAAAAAGGGAGGGAGGGAGTGTATGTACTGCAAACACCAGGTGGAAATGGCTGGGCTCCATTTTAGTTTCCTTGTGGCTTTGGGCTTCAAGTTTGCTTCAAGTTTTGCCACCATTGTTTGCCTGTGTTAGCAACAATGCCAACAACATTTCATTCAAATATTCCTAGGTGTTCTTGTGCCATGTTTAAGGCTTGTGCATAAATTGTATGCCAATGTGTGAACACCAGTGTCCCTGATGACAGAAAAAATTGCATTTGGGACCTGTTGTGATTTCTATTTCAAGCTGCTGGGAAATTCCCATTTCCTGAAATGAATCTTTCTCTTGTTCTGGGAAGTGCAGAAGGTGACCTACATTCGCAGGCTTATTACTATCAGTTCTTTGATGAAAGGATTCCTCTGTGAGTGGAGATTTTTTATGTTTTGAAGTTCTAGGTGCAAAGAAGCTAACAAGGAAATAGCGGGGAAAGGAAATCTGTGCCTGCAAACATAGTGTAAGTGATGATAAACTGTCAGAGCAAATGCCGCCTACGGCACTTCAACCCTCTTCTATCCCCTTTTCAGTATTTACATAACCTCCACAATACACACCCCTTAGGCACGCGCGAGGAGACCAATGTAAACCGGGAGACTGCGGCATTAGGATTCGTAGCCGCTCTAGGAGGCTGCTGGATTTCAATATGTTCTCCCGTATGTTTTAACACTTTTGCATTTCTTCCATCTGTTTCTGGGAAATGTGAAGGAATTTAATGATCTTTTCTAGGGTTATTAAACCAACAGCTGTTGTCATTAATAGAGGACATTCTTTATGGCAGCGTGCAAATTCCAGTGATAAATCCAACCCTGCCACCCTATATTTCTTTTTAATGAACACAGCATTTGTACTGAAACTGAGGTTACAAATGCAATGAGTTCTTAAACTATTATTTTATGATATAGCTTTGGCATAAAAATAGGGGGCGTTTTTTCTCCTCTTGTCCTGATTGTTTTTGTTATGAAATATGTTTTATTCTGGGTGGGACAGAAATATTTTCTTTTGTTTCAGTTTTTCTCAGGGGAGACCTGATCGCTCCCTACCCCTGCCTGGAAGGAGGGTGTGGGGAGGTGGGGTCGGTCTCTTCTCCCAAGTAACAAGCCACAGGATGAGAGGGAACGGCCTCAGGTTGTGCCAGGGGAGGTTAAACTGGAGATTAGGAAAAATGTCTTCCCCAGAAGGGTTGTCAACCCCTGGAACAGGCTGCCCAGGGGAGTGGTGGGGCCACCACCCCTGGAGGTGTTTCAAAGCCATGTAGACACGGTGCTCAGGGACAGGGGTTAGTGGTGGGCTGGGCAGTGCTGGGTTAACGGTTGGACTCGATGACCTTAAAGGGCTTTTCCAAATGAAATGAATCTATGATTCTATGACTTTAAAGGTTCCTCTGGCACGCAAAATTAATGGTGACTTTTATTGTATTTGGAGCGTATTTTTACCTTCAGTGACTTATTGTCCTGCATTATAATGAAGACTGTAAATATCTGCTTGGATACACTTTATGTCTAATTACACACTATCCTCTTTTTCAATACTTTCATTTAATACTGTATAGTAACAAGCTTTTTTTTTCTGCATCATTCTGATTTTCCTACTATTAATTTTTAAATAGTAACATAACCCAACATAATAATTACAATTTTGAGCTCAGAGAAATACATAGTGTACAGTAATGATGTTGTATGTACTTGCATAGTAGTTCCATATTTAATAATTTCAATAACTTTTCTTGAATATTTAACATTATCTTGAAGGCTTTAAGAGCTGCCTAGCACCTGCAAGAGGGAAGAACAAAATATTCCAAGGCAGCAGAATCTTCTTTGGGCAGTCTGGCTTTGTCATGTACGGCTGTCGTTCCAGGCTTGTGAAATGCAGCAAGATTTGGTGTCCTTAAATCAGATTCAAAACCAGATGTGATTTGAACTTCTGTCCCATTTAGGCTGGATTCACAGAGTATGAAAATCTGGCTGTAGTATAGGAGTCAGAATAAATAAATTTCAAGGCATTCATCTTGCTGAGCTGCAAATCTAAGTGATTAAATAGTGAAACTCTAAAATGCACCTGTTTATTTCCAGATACTCTTTGTTACCAACCCCATTTCATTCTGGAGAAGGGTAAGTGGAGTCCTTATTGTCACAGTTTGAGACTCCAGCAGAGACTGCCCTAATCCCCTTCCCTACCTCTCTGGAAGCCTGTCCCAGGGTTTGACCACCCTCCTGGTAAAGAAATGCTTCCTCATGTCCAGTCTGAACCTCCCTGGGGCAGCTTTGACCCATTTCCAGGCATAGTGTCCCCAGATCCCAGGGAGAAGAGCTCCGCAGTCCCTCTCACGTCCCCTCCTCAGGAGCTGCAGAGCGCCATGAGGTTGCCCCTCAGTCCCGTTCCCCCCAGGGAAGACCACCCCGAGTGCTCAGCCATACCACAGAGGACGTGCCTGCCAGCCCTGCCCCAGCTGGGTTGCCCTCCTCTGGACGTGTTCAGGTCCTCTGGACGTCCACGTCCTTTTACATGGTGGGGCCCAGCACTGCACGCAGTGCCCGAGGTGAGGGTGCACCATCGCTGAATACAGTGGGAAAAAGACACGTTCCTCTGTGGCTGATGTTTTAGTGTTGGAGGTATTTGAATGAAAGCAATTAGCAGTAGAAAAACACTCTCTTCTAACATCACTTTCAAAGTACTTCAAGTATTCCAACTAGTGTTAAACCTGTATATAAACAGCCAGGAGACTTCTGATGAATTTCACTTAGGAGTAATCACTGCATTTGTGTCATTAATAAATGAAAACAAGAAGAAAATGCTTTCCTGTTGTCTTCTGTGGCTTATTCATCCTGCACCTTAAAAAACAAAGCACACAACAAAGTCATTTTTCATCTTGACTGAAATGCATTTTAAAATTAATTGTTTTACTGGCTTGAAAGCTTCATAAATTGGATTAGAATCCCATATATATATACCAGCCACGGGTAATGGGTAATCTGGCTTGTTTGTTCTCTTTCTAATGATTTTCTCACCTAGCATTTTAATTAAAATAATCCCTGCACTGACATCATAAGCAGAGATGGGCAGGAGCTGAAAAATTCTCTCCTTCATGGGAGAAGATTTGGGTTGAAATTACCAATTTAAGCGGGATTTACCAAATCTGCACAAAATGCAGATATTGGAAACTGAATTAATTAGCATGGAAATGACTGAGCAGAGTTAAATGCATGTGTCTTGTTAGTATTCAGCCCTGCTACTGTGAGAGGAAAGAAGAAATGAAAAAGATGGGATAACATGAGCAGGAACAGGAAGAGAAAAAACAGATGTTTCTTCATCTGTGGTATTCCTTTCAATAAACTTGCAGACGAGCCCAAGGAAGTCATGCTAATGATTCATAATAAATAGTTTCATCGTGGGATGTCTATGTCCAAGGGCTTCTGGCTGCATTAGAGGTAATTAATAAATGATTATGCATCTATCTAGGGGCTTTATGCTGTCACTTAGCACTGCCTTGTGTGCCGCCTTTGGGAAATGGAAAGCAGTAACTGAGATTTAGGAGTCTTCACAGACTCTTTGGTATATATTCTTTTTTTCTAAGTCTAGACTCTGTGTTAAAGGTAGCAATCCTTTTCCCAAGAAGCAGGTGCTCAGATATTATGGTTATGAACGTCCTATAACTCCATGGGTGTATGGAGAGTGGGACAGATGTACCGTGACATGGATGGATTAAACACTTGACATTCACCTCTGCAGAGAAAGATCCTGTTTTGAAATATAAAATGCAACTGAAATAGAAGTTGATCCTGTGTGAAATATCAGCCCTGGTGTGCACAGATACTTTGAACAGAAATATTTGCTACCGTTTTGACAAGCTGCACTCGCAGTCTCATTCTTTTCAAAGGACATAGACAGCAAAAGGGAAAATGCAACTTGTCTTTAAAGAGCAGGAGGAACTCTGGATCATTTGTTCCTTGCAGCATTTCCCCTTAAGCAGAACTTTTCTGTGGCTGCTTCAGGCTGAGTTTTTAAAATTGGTTCTGGGCTTTATTTTCTCTTCTGAGGGGAGCCATCTGAAGGAAAGTTTTCTGGTAAAAATGAGACCCTCAGAAAGAGAAGAGGGTTAGAAAGACTCTTGTTCCCCAGGAACCCTTCTTCCCTGCGGCTGGTGCCTGTACCTTCCAGCTCTGTCTCGCGGGGGAAGCCGGCTGCTGGTGGGGGGAAACAGGCACCTCCAGGCCAACTGCTTCTCCAGGCATGGAGCTTGCCTTGGCACCACAGACAACAGGCTGGTAATTTCCATACTTTTACCCGCTCCTGCTTAATCTGCTGTAAGGTTTGCAGCCCTCATCTTGCCACGTGTGCTTGAGTGGTGCTAAGGAAAGCCCCCTCTTCATGGGTTCCCTGGTGTTTCTGGGACACAGAAACTGATAGCAGTGTTGATATTTGCGGAGTGATATTTCTTCCCAGCTGAGCAGCAGTTAGAAAAGAAGTATCTTCGCATCATGGAATTAAACAGATATCTTTGTTAAGGGGAAAAAACAAGACAGATTAAAACTGTCAGGCCCAATGTGGGAAGAAAAAAGAATGTGTCCACTGGCTGATCTGATTAGAGCAAAGGGATCAATGAGGTGTCAGACTAATTTTGCTCCCTGATTAAAACCCTGAAGTGCAGAATATTCTTGAGAAGATCATTTGAGTTGAACTCCCCCCTGGGGCAGCCGTGCTGCTGTTCCCCAGCACGCCCACAGGCCTCTCCTTACAGCCAGGCCTAATAAGATTAATTGCATTTCAGAAACGAAGAATCCATCTCGAAAGGGGAGATCGCATTTAAAATATATCTGGGCTTGGTAATGTTTTAAGTGTAATGCCTCCAGCATTTTTCACTTTCAAGGTGACAGTAATTGAAAGATGGATTCCTGTGATTTTGACATTTATAATTCAACTGAGAAAAGGTCAGCTTCTTCATGGAATCTTGTTTAAACTGGTAGAATGGCATGGAAATGTCACATTGTCTTTCTGATAGTGTCACCGGTGCTTTGATTAACAATAGGTTTGATTTGTAATACAGAATAAAACCCAAATGCCACAAATAGTTCAATAAGAACCTAGTCCAAAGTGCCTGAGAGATCAGTAGGAAGATTTCTCTCGATTCTACTAGTTTGGGGATCTGGTCTAAGGGAAACACTGAGAAAAAGAGAAACCGGTGTCATTATTCAGAACTGGATTATTTAGGCCTGAGGGAGTCCAGACCCCTTTCCCCTCCTTCAGGAGCCCAGGAGCTGGAGAGGAACCCTCGGTGGAAGGTCCACAGGTGTCCTGACCCTGGGGGTGCTAATGGGCCAGCTGGCCCCAACCAGCCTCACCTGGGACCCCCTAGCCCCAGGGCTATTTAAGCTCAGCTTGAGGCCATACCTTCTTCTTTGCCTGTGCTGCAGGAGCACTGGTCCCAGCCCTGCTGCAGCCTGGGCATGGGTGTCATGGCTGCATTTCCACCTTGGCTGGAGGTTTGCCGTGGGAGCTGGGTAAGTCACTTGTGTCTCCTGCTGCTGATTTCTCCTGTTTTGGCTAATGCTTCCCTGGATTGCAGTGGTGCTGGGAGGTTCGGTCTCAAAAGTAACTTGTGAAATCCTTTGCTTGAGCAAGTAGTGTAGGTCTAGAGAGCTGGTGTGATGCCCCTTATGTGGAGCAACTGGCTACAAGGGCTGGGCTTCCTCTGTAGATGTTTTCAGTGTTAATTTTAGTTCTATTGAATCCATCCCTTCACCCTTTTGCTGTGAAGTTTTAGCCTCTGTTTTTATGAGGAGTGTTCATGGGGTGAGTGTGCTTGCTGCCTAATGCCTGTGTCAGTAGGTTTTTGGCCCTGGAAGCACTTTTTCAGGTGTCTCAGTGAACCTCTCTCCCTTGCAGCTCTTGCTTTGTTTGCATCTCCTGTGCCATTGCAGCAGTGTGCTACTCCTGCTTACGCTGGCTGCGAACTGAGTGTATGCTTGATTAACTCTTCCAGCACATAATGGTGTTTGCGATGTGGCTATGTGTTATTGGATGAAGAGTGTGGTGATGGTGAGAAAGACTATATTGCTGTCTTTAGGATCAGGGATCTGGATAAAAATCAGTGCTTGGATTCTGCATTGCTTCCTCTGGTACCAGGGAGTCGCTGCACTGCCAGCCGTGTGGTTCGGGCAGGCTGCGGAGGGCACCCATGCACCGGAGGGATGCAGAGCACTGCTTCTGGTGCAGGGCCTGGGCGAGGGCTGGGGGTGGTGTGGGTCAGTGAGCCCATTGCTGTCCGCAGCACAGACCTGCCCCTGTGCGCTGCTGGGCTGGTTAATGTGCAAACAGGGCTGCTGTGGCTGCTCTCTGTGGACTTGCATCTTCAGGACTCGTTCTCCACTGTTGCTGAAGCACAGCCTGGACCTGATAAGCCAGACAGTGCCCTGCAAGGCTGGCAGTGAAAGCAAGGGCTGGAGTGGCTGCTGGAAGCATGGGGAGGTTTGAGCCTTGTCGCTGGTCAGCCATGTGTGTCAGACACAGGCAGGCCTGACCAGAGAGTCTCTCAGGCCTGAGTGGGTGAGTGCTGGGAATGACAGCTACAGCTAATACTTTGGGAGATGATTTTAATTCCAGACTTTGGGCATGTGTTTTTTCTTTCAATACTTGCCACTAGCTCTGCAACTTAACAATGCTTGACCGGTCTTGTAAGGACAGACATGAGTACATGGTGCCTGCCCACACTCCCTTCTCTGAGACACAAGTAGAAGGCTGTACTGAACTTGTTCTTGGCTTATCCTTCCTGAAGGCACAAAAGGCCTGAGGCTTGCTGTAAGCCTGCTGTAATCAGGCCTGCTCCCTTCCCATGCTTAGGGGTGGCTTGTGCAAGTGTGGTGCCGAGTACCTTTCTTCTTTCTGGGGCCTGTTACAAGGGTCACTGAGAAATATGATGAGATTTTGCCTCTTACCCTGCATTGTGAAGTGAGACAGGAGTTATAAATCCTGGTAGGTTTTTCAGGAAAGGTTGTCTCAGGTTTAGTAAATGAACAGCTGACAATTTTCTTTGTAAATAATTGGTTGGATTAATTACATATGCAAAGGAATGGCACTGAGCTCTGAAGGTGGGGAAGGCTGAAAATTACCTGGAATGCAGGTTCTTGAACTCAGCTGAGGCTGTCTCTGCTAATGGAGTAAATTAGAGCATCAACTTTGAGCAGAGATGCTCAGAGAAACTTCCTGTTTGGAGAAAATTGTGGGTTGGAGCCTGCTTCCTCACTTGCCGGTAGCTTTTGCAGAAGATCTGCTTACTCTTCTATCTGTGGACATTGTGGCTGAAGATGTAGCTTTCCCATGTGTGTGCTATGAAGCTTTGCAGGTGAACAGGGATGAATTTGGAGGATGCTAGTGGCAGGCTGCTGAGCAGCTGCAGCAGTGCCCTCACTGGAGATAACAGCCTTGGTCTGCTCTGGAGGGAGCAGAGGTGCCTTGGGCCCCGCTGCTGCTCTGCTGTGGGAGAATGGGGTTCGTGGGGTCACAAACCTTCAGTGCAGGTGGAAGTGGGATTTGTGTAACATGGAGTTTGTTTCCCATAAGCTTCAGGAAGAGCTGAGCAGTTTGCAAGGCAGCTGGCAAAGCACTGCAATGGATCAGGCTATTCAGTTATTGCTGGCTACACAGACAAAATACTGTGACACTCTGACAGCTTATGTTAGGAAACTGTAATCTTCTGTACATGGACATTCTTTGCTGGGATAACTTTATCTGACAAAAGTCAACCTTCAGGTTTTTTAGGAAAAAAGTGTTGCCAGATAGGGGAGGCTTCTTGAAATAATCAGCTCATACAATATTTTTCATCAACTGACTTTTCTGAAAGACAATCTCCTGTTGCTATAGTTTAACCTCACCTTTCAATTTTCAGAATGATTGTGAACCAAGTATTACATGTCAGGAAGCATCTTCCACTGACTTAGTGCTGCATGTTTTTATTTATAGATTCACTGTGTTTATTCCTACCACACTTTGCTACCAAATCCTTTCAACAATTCAGGAAAATACAAAACAAAAGTTGCTGGGCATGTTAGAAGCATGCTGTTAGGGAAAATGTATCCTGGACCATCAGTCTTGAGGGTTGAAGAGTTGTAAGGAAAATCCCCTTATAATAGAGTAGAAAAGGCTAAGGTGGCACTTTAACAGGTTGGAAATTGGTATCTGTAAAGAGTCAGCCTGGTGTGAAGGCAGGCATATAGGTGCAGTACAAAATGTGGGGGAGAAATTTTTGAATGCAGGCTGCATATACCTTCTCTCTCATTCAGCTTGTTCCATGGGCTTTGAGAGCGTAGTTGAAGTGCTTCTCTTCTATTTGCCATTTGTGTGGCTGTGTTTGTCTGTGGCACCACCTGGGATTTAACAACTTAAGCTGTCAGTGGGTTCAAAAACTGTGGTGACATTCATGAAGAGAATCATGTGGACTGAGAAATGCAAAAATGTCTGACTCGAGAAGCCCAGTGTCCCAAGAACATACTGGGAGGTATCACTGTAAAGTTACTACAGCTGTGTATTTACTCTGACTTTCAGTGTTGCCAACTCCTCATATGGTTTTTACTTGCTTGAATATCCTGGGAATCAGCAGAATGGGTGGATAAGCACAGGTTTGTCTCTTCAGGAGATCAGCAGGGCTTTGGGCTCCCACCTTCCTTTGAACTGAAAGGTCTGAGACTTCTTACTCCTCTATGGTCCAAGCAGGTCTATTAATGTTAACTTTCGTACCTAGAACACTATCAGAATGACAAATTTCTCGACAGCTGCTTGCTCAAGTTGCCAACCAGCATGTTCCAGTACCTTGTTGTGAGGCACTTGATGTTCAGTGTATAATGAAGCTGCCCCTTGGTGCAGGTGGGCATGGTTGGTCACATTCAAGTAAATGTGGCAGTCCTGCCATTATTTGTTTGCATAGACATTGCTTGAGTTGGAGTTAAGATCCTGAAGTGAAATTTGAATTTCTCTGAATTTAAGTCTGTTTACACAGAAATAAGTTTTCTGTGCTTGATGGTGGTCTGGATGTGCTGCTGTCCCTAGGGCTATGCTTAGAGGAAGGATGAGGAGACCTTTCACAATTTCATTAATTAACATCTCTGTTCCTTGGTGAGATGGGTCTTTTTCAGACAAAGACCTGGATTCCATTCCTCTGTCTTAATCCCTTTAGGACAGACCTTTCTGTTGGATCCTCTGTACTGCACCAGGTCCTGCAGAAACAGTGTGTAACTGACTGTGGACAGTGTTTTACCTGTGACAGCCGGACCTCACTAACAGCTTGTGTCACTAGGTAGGCATTTTGGTTCACTAGTATCTGTGAGCATGACTTCTTACTGACTTGTAACAATTTTAAGGACCTGTGCAGCTTGAATAAAGGCATCCTTATTCCAGATCAGTGTGAGGCACCACACTAAGTGCCAGAAAAGCTGTATACTTACAGGCTTTCTGCCCCAAACCAGTACAGCCTGCCAGCAGCTTGGATAACAGCTATGGTGTCTTCAACTAGGATGTCTTTTCCTGTGTGTTGCCGATTTCCTTATCGCTGCTTCTTTAGATGCTGGATGTTTCTATCTCCTGTTTATATTCCAGCAGGATTTCTAGTACCTGTAGTGATCCAAGTGAGAGGCTGTGTGTGGTTGGGTTCAGGAATACATGAAACTTGACAAAACTTTGAACTGGAAACAAATTGTGTCCTGCAGCTCACCCAGCTGGAAACATCCGAGTCTGCTGATTATGTATCCCTCAAATCATCAGACAAATATCTTAATTAGACCTTTTAAAGAAAGGTAATCCTTTAAATGAGCTGCTGATAGTGAGAACACTTGAAAAAAATCTCAGTGGTAGGGTGTTAATCTCTCTCCTGCTTTGATGGTGTCACCTTCTTAAATGGGTAGCACATAAATATGCATCATTACATGCTTCTAGTGGGAAGCTATAAAAATGGACACCATGCAAATATTCATTAGGGCTGAGGAAGAGGGACCCTTTCTGTTCCTCGCTGCTGAGCAGAGAGGGATGGATGCAGCATCAGCTTCCCCAGTGAGCAGCAGCACAGGGAAAGGCAATTATGAAGAAATATGTGCCTGGAGTGGAGGAAAAATAGAATTTTAAGAGGGCTGGAGGAAGGATTTTGAAGCCTGACTAACAAAGTCCCTGGACTACTGCAGCCATGCAGCTGAACACTCAGGTGTTTAGAAGATTCACTTTGAGCAGCTCTTGGTGGAGGCACCTGCTGGCTCTGAATAAATGAAGAAATGATTGTTTAATGACATCACAGTGAGCTTGAACTATTGTGTTTCTGTTCTATGGCTGTTGTTTGGACCAAAGGGATGCCAATCCGTGACTGTAAAGTACTACAGTAGTGAACACCATTAATCATCAGTGATTAAAATTTAAGTGGTAAGCGTTGCCCCTGTTATTGCTAACTTTCATTCCTTGCTGCTGTTTCTAAGCGTTTGACCACATGCAGGATAAGATAATCAATGACCACCTTTTTAATAGTAGCTGTGTGCTAAAATGAAATGGTTTGAATGTAGGTGAAATAAAAACCTCTAGGGCAAAGTGTTTTTTCATCTATAGGCTGGACTAGATAAAGACAAGACTTAAAAGATTTTTCTACTGCTGTTGCATACTTTAAGAGAAGGCTTGAGTGCTTTGTCCTGTGCTAACACTTCAGTTCCAAGTGCTCTCTCCTGTGGTATTGTTTAGCTTCATTGCCTCTCCTCTGGCTAGTTGTTGCTTCTGTTCATTGCCTTTCGCCATAACGCTGTTTCTTGAAATTATCTGATTAATGCAGTTATTTTAAGCACAGCAAACTATGAGTTTTGTGGGTCCCATTTGTTAACCAGAGGAGTGGCTTGAGTACTTGAAAGCCTGTTTTCCCTAAATGTACCTTTTACAAAAAAAGATACTTTTTCCCAATGTGCCTTTCTTACACCCTGAGACCTGATGCCACTTAAGACCAGGGGTTATTAACTCTGATACTGAGGTAGGTCATGTGCTGCTGTTGCACCAGTGTTCCTGGTGTCCCCTTTGAACTTCTCTGCCTGTGTGAATTGTGCAATTAAACATTGAGGACTGTTTAAGTTTTGGAATGCAATTCCTTTATTTACAAACCTGAACAGATTGAATGGAGGCTTGAATTAAAAGCTGATCAAACTGGAACTTGTTTACAGCATGATTATAATAAGATATTGTAAATTAACAATTCCAACATATCTAAAATACATGTATGTAACTCCATTTTAATTTTCATCTCATGAATCAGCCTTGCTGCAACTCTGTGTGGGGTAAATAAAATTCTTTCACTGCATTCAGTAAAGTGTGATCCAGTCTAGAGTGTTCCACATAATTGCCAGGGGAGCGATCATCTTGGCTTTTCCAACATAGTGTATTTCTTTCACTTAAATATTCTGTAACTGATAGCAGTGTCTTGTGAGATGCTCTAATGGTTTATACAGTAAGTAAGCTTACGTTGTACACCCATTTTAAAAATACAATTTACTGAACATATTGATTGTACTCATCAGGGTATGCAGATTCTTATTTCTGTGGGACTTTAAGGTTTTGAGATTTTTTCTTTTCATCTGGCCTTTGAAACTCTTGGTAGAAAAAGTCTCTTGACATGTTTGGATTTGATTTGTTTAAGAGTTACTTTACTTTGATTGTAATAATACCTAGCAAAATGAAGAGACTTTAAAAGTTTAGTTCTGAAAATGTTAAAACTGGAGTGCACTTCTGGAGCACTTTTGACACATCCACAGTGTATTAGAGGCATTGATAGAACTGGACTTTTTAGCAGTGCTTCTGACTTTCAGACCTGCTCAGAGGTATATAGATATCCCACTCTATCTGCTCTTCCCTTTGTCAGAAGGTGGCATTTCTGAATTAACAAAAAGCACTCTAGTAGACATCAGGAATGGGATATGTCACCAGACTTCAGAGATCAATAGTGTAGAAATCCCAGACCTGAGTCTGATGTATTGATTCACTGAATTTCTAATATCTACAAAGAGATATGAATGATCTGTCCTGCAGTTCGTTGCATCCTAAGGTAGACTTTTAAGTTGGTCAAATGACTTGCATGCTAGTGTGCCTGTTTCTAATTACACCATTGATTAGAGAGCGAGATGAGCTAAGCAGCTTGCCTGTAGGTTTGTCACTAGTGTTTGAAGCCATATTTGAAGCCCCCACTCCAAAAAAAGTCTTGATGAAAATGTTTTGGTCAGTGGAAGATTTCCCATGTGGACCTCAGTGTTTGCTACAGCTGTCATTCCTGCTCAAGAGCTTTTGGAGATTGGTGGCAGCTGCATCAGCAAATAAAGGTCTCTCCAGGATAACTACTTGTATACCTGTTGATATTCTAAGGGGAGTTTGAGGCAGTGAATCATTGTTAATGGTTTGGAGAACACAGAAAATTCTTAGCACATCCTGAAGTGTTACCAGTAAACATGTGCTATTAAAATGATCAGCAGTTGGTACAGCATATTTGTGTGACTGGGTAAGATTGAACAATTGCAGGCCTTAAAATAATGCTGAAATGTAAACCTGTCTTCCTATGATCCTCTTAGTTGCCAAATGTAACTTCTAGTACTAAAGAGTGTATAAGTGTAGATGTGCTATGTAGACATCTCCACATAATTCTGTATGTTTTCTTAACTGATCAACAAAGTAAGTATGAGATTAGATACAGGAAGTTTGACCCTTGAAGGTTAATATTTTTTGAATTAATTGGATGAACCACTGGGGAATTTCTCAGAGGAAGGTAATTACATTCCTTTTTCAGTAAATTGAGTGCTTCACTAGTTTAACAGTTTGGTTTTTTTCTAGGAAAATATATGTTAGAATATAATGTTCTTTAACACTTTGAAAGAATGGAAGCTTGTTCCTTCTTTTGAGAGTGCTTTGGGGTTTCAAGGAGAAGCCATTTTCTTGTGTGAACATTTAGAAGTAATTTAAGAAATGCATTTATTTTCAGCAGTGGATTGGCTGTCTCACAGCATACTAATGACAGTTTGGTATTTAGCATGTCTGAATGCCTTCAAAAAGAGCCCTTTAATGTTAGCTGCTCTTTCCCTCCTTTACTCTGTACCTCACCTCCTTAGCCTTACCTTCTTTAGACTAAATTTTCACCTGTTTTTTTCTACCTGATTTTTTTGAGACCTTGTATCATTCCCCCTTGGATTCTTTGCAGCAGCAAAAAAAACTGTCCAGAAAAACTAGGATATTGGGGTCTTAGCAAGTCAAATGGGAGCTAACAAGGATATTACCAGAAGTTGAGTGCCACAGGAATGCCTGGTTTGAGCCCATCCTACTGCAGCTGGCACAAGACTAAAGGTGATTTCCATGTTGTAAATGGAAGTTGTAGTGACTAGTATGACTGAATTGCATATAGATCTTTTCTGTTCCTTTCCCTGGGACAACTGATATTCAATTTTGATTGAACAGTAAGCAGACAAAAAAAGTCATTGTGATGCAGAGTTCATTATTATAAATCTCTCCAAGCTTGCAAAGCAGAATAATGTAGGCCCAGGGTATGTCCTACATACAGTGTCATGCATACCAATGAAGCAGTTCAGAAAAAAAATTAATGGTGCATAATGCACTTCTGACATCTGGGTTATTGCTGCTTTGCTGTGTTGGAGGGCAGTAAGCAGTCTGATTACACTGCTGCATGTATGTTTGTTCTGTGAAGTCAGGGGGCAGTGAAACTCCACTTCTGTCACATCATGGCATCCCTATGACAACCTTTATGAAGGCAGGAATGGAGACTCATTTGCCTTTTAGGAATCAGCTTTCCTTTTCTGGTTCCAGAGAAGCGGACTGCTTTTGGGTCAACCTGCAGCTCAGGATCTTGCTGTGAAAAGTCTTGCCAGCTGCTTCCCTTAATGAAGGGAGGTATTTCTATGTGTATTAGTGTTGTAGCAGCAGAGCTTTTGCAGGGATTTGACTGTGATAAGCAAACCTTCTTTAAAGCTAATCAATTGCATTGTTGTTTGCCTGGTAGGCTAATTGTGACAAGGACAGGGACCACTGAAGCTGTCACTGCTACTGGTGCAAAATGCTTTTGGTGACATTAAGATGCAGAGTTAGGATGGAAGAAAGGGACTGGGGGTGTAGATCCCCTGCCTCTGACCCAGCGATTTTCACACATGTGAAATGTGTGGCAGTACTGCCAGCTGGGAGGTTGGCATCCCTCTGGGCACTAGTATCTGTAAGTAAGGTTATGCCATGGACTGTGACACAATTGGGAATTAGGTCCTGATTTCAGCAAAGATAGAGAAAAATAATCAGTATGGAAGAGATCATACAAGAGCATAAAGGCCTGTGTTATTACCTTGAGTTTAAACGAGGATTTGCATTTGTGCTCTGAATGCTGGCTGGGTGGTGGGCCAACAAATGGTTCCTGTCTGAATGCTGGCCTGGGACTGCAGCAGTGCAGTGACATCAGATTCCTCAGTTCTGTGAGCAGCAGTGTGTGTGAAAAGGGAGACCAGCTCAGCTGTCTTCTAGAAAGGTTGATTTATGCATCAAGAGCAGTAATACATGGCCACTGGAGTTTCTGTGGAGTTTTTATTTCCCTGAAGATGAGAAATCCGAGTAAGTCGCTTGTGGTCCTGATAGAGCTGAGCCTGCCTTGTGAGCAGGCCAGCTTTAAGTCACATCCTTGAAGCAGAGGGTCATTAAAATGTTGGCATTCTTCTCACAGACCTTTATTTTAATATTTGGTGTTTGAAGTCATGATTTCTGGCCTGAGACCTTAAACTTTGGTGTAGGTGGGTAGACTATGACCTTTCTCTTCCTTGCTGTGAGCTGGGGGACCAGCTGGCTGCCAGCAGTGCTGGCCATGCAGGTGCTGCTCCTGAGCCGGAGGCAGGTGCCTTCACTGGGGCATGCTGCCCCTTCTTCGCTGGGCTGCAGAGCAATGCTTGTCTTGTGGTTTTGGAAGAAAATCCAAAATGTTTGAAACAATGGTAACTGTGGAGGCTGACCCCTAAAACACTGTTTATTTTTAAAATAGAAATATATTTATATGGATTTCCAAAGGCAGAAAAGTAGAAAGTGCTGTGGAAAGTCCAGGGAAATGAAGCCCAGCAATGGTCATGCTGCACAAGCCTGTACCCATACAGGGTCAATGAAGTAGAAAGCTTCTCTGCCTCCTCTTTGGGACTTCGACTGGAAGGTGCCTCTTCCCTCTGGAGGCCTCTCTCCATGCTCCAGAGGTGCCCCAGACTCTGCCATCAGGGCAAATGAAAAGATGGGTAAACACTTGGAGCTGCTTGCCAGCAGCAAAATGCTGGTGAAGTCAGAATTTGCACTTTCCACTGGATGCAAAATGTATTACATTTTTTGCCCCTGTTACTGCTTTGCACAGTGCTGGCAATCTTTCCCCTTCCTTTATGGTGCTGGAAGGAAATTCACAATTAACAGCTGTTGATGATGGGGTTTCTTGGCCAGCAAAGTCAGCTGCAGCCAGTATTTGCTCTGCAGTAGTCAAATTGTTTCCTTGGATAAATTGTAAGACCTTTGGCAATGCATTTATATTGACTGCATAAAGCTTGAATGTCTAAATGAAAATAAATAAGAAAAACTAATTGAATTTAGAAGTCCTAAAAGGTATAGATTTTGGGTTCCTCATCAAAAGAAGATACTTAATTTTAATTTATGGCTTAGGTCTCAGTCAATCACAAAGTGAATTGGACATTGAACATTGCTAGTCTTGCCTATTTTATTATGCACAGATGTCTAGTTCCCTTTCCTGCCCTGTTATGAGCCAGGTGCTGAATTGCCTTTGGCAGCCTTCATGGGCCTGAGGAGTTCTTGTGGCTATCCCTAACTGGGGTTTAACCCCAGCAGCAGCGAAGCCCCACACAGCCACTGGTTCCCCCCTGGTGGGATGAGAGAACCAGAAGGCTAAAAGTGAGAAAGTTCATGGGTTGAGATAAGAACAGTTTAATAATTGAAATACAATTTATTAGTAATAGTATTTTATTTTAATGCAAAGGAAAACAACAAAAAACAAAACCCAGGAAAAACAAATTATGCAAATGAAAAGGAATTGCTCATACCTGCTGAGTGATGCTCAGCCAGCCCCTGAGCAGCAGTTGCTGCCTCCCTGGCCAACTCCCCCCAGCTTTGTGTTCAGCATGACATCACATGGTACGGAATATCCCCTTGGGCAGTTGGGATCAGCTGTCCTGGTTGTGCACCCCCCAGCCTCCTCGCTGGCAGGGCAGGGTGAGAAGCTGAAAAGTCCTTGACTTGGTGTGTTTCTTGGCAATGACTAAAACATTAATAAGTTATCAATGTTATTCTCATCTGAAACACAGCACTATACCTGCTACTAGGAAGAAAATTAGCTCTATCCCAGCCAAAACCAGGACACAGATGTAATTAAACATTTGCACTCAAATGAAAACGGTGTAGCCACATCATGCTAAGAGCTGTTGCTGCTTCTTTCTGCATCTGCATCACTTAGGTAAGTTTTAAAACAGGTATTCTACAATATTCAGGCATTTAGGTAGCAAGCAAAGCTGTTAAAATATTTATAAACTGAGGGAGAGAAGTATGCCATCATTCTGTCAGTTGGTATTTTTAATGCAAGAGCCAAGAAGAAATCTTGAGCCAAGATGGCAATGGCAAAACCTCCCTTCCCAGTAGCTGGCTGAGCTCCATGTAATTTGTTTCAACCTCTGAACTTCACCACAAAAATGACAAATTCTTGTACCGATGTAACATCTTTTCTCTGTAGTGGTATTGAGGGTTTTCTGGCATCTGGGGTGGCAGCTGGGTGCAGCAGCTCTGGGAGGCACCGGGGCCATGCTGCCCTCTGCACTTCTCCGGCTGCGCTGGGGACGGCGAGAACACATGTGCAGCCTGGGCCTGACCTGTGCCGTGTGGGAGCTGCCCTGGCTGTGGAGAGAAACGCCTTCAGCTGAACTGGCCCTTTCCGTCCTCTCAAAACCAAAGCATCTAGCCAGGTAATGACAGTCTAAGAGGAGCTCAGGCTTTTAAACAAACTGGGATGTTAAATCAGGAAAAATATCTGTTTTCTGGCACTTGGTCTTTTAAAGCTGCTTGGAAATAAGCCTTGTGGGGTTTTTCCTGTGTCCTGAAATATTTCATGTTGCCCTTGATGCGGAGCTTGGGAGAGTGCTGCCACTTAGTTCCCCAGAGGCAGAAGACAAAGAGCATGCAATTAAACTCATTCTCTACAGGAGGCTTTACAAGGATTTGCATGGAAAAAGAGCTAGAAATGGAAAGCAAATGAAAGGAAACAATTGTATCTGGAAAACAAGCTGACTGAGTCATGTGAAAGGCTAAGAGGATGTTAGAGCAGATGTCCTGGGTGCGGATCTTCATCCTGGACAGTGGCCTGCGTATCACCATTTGCCTGTTCGTGGAGCTGCCTGCACCTGCGCTCCACAGGGTGCGGAACATCTGGGGCAGGGATGGGGGGCAGGAGGTGGCCGGCTGGGGCTTGCTGTGCTCTGGGGGAGGGCAGGCGAGCCTGCCCCAGCCTCGCTGCCTGCTCTGAGGTGCTGTGGCAGACAGCAACCATCTGTGTCTGCACACCATGGGTGGGGAATCACAGGCAGCAAAGTCCCCACCAGAGGTGGGACACGAGGGATTTGTGAACGGTATTATCCTGGCACATGGATGGCACTTAGATAAACAAAAAATTTCCCCCAAGGATCTTTATTCTTTACACTTCTCTGACATAATTTGGGTCTGTCTTGGAGTCCCTCTATGTTATGATAGAAACAATGATACTTAATGCAAGACCAAAGAGGAGGATTAGGAATAACTCTTAAGATGCAATTGAGTAATTCACATTAGAATTAATCATAAATGAAGCTGAGTTGAGAGATGGGCTAATTAACTTGGGCTCCTACCTTGGAATTGAACAAATGTCTAAAACATGTGAGATTTCTTCCTAGGTGCTTTCTGAATTTCCAGAAGGATGGCTGCAGGATTCCTGCAGCTGGGATGCAAGACTGCAGAATTGGGCTCATGTTTGTCTGAAGGTTTGGTTTTAATCTTGACCCCTTCAGCTCTGAATACTAGTGTAGCTCTCATCCAGGCTGTACCATATCCTGAACATGGGACCATGCAGACAATAAAGACTCCGGTTGTTTCTAATATCTAGACTATGAAGTCTATAGCAGGGGCATCTGCCCCTGGGTAATACCTTCATATCCCTAATTTAGAGCTCCTGGCAAACATTGTGTGCTGTCAGCCCGGGCATCTGTCTTGTGTTGGACAGTCCCTAAATCAACAGGCTGTACATGTGTTGACTCGTAGCATACGGGTTTTCCAATAGCCACTGGTATTTTTGTGGTTTCTGCTGGATGTTGGCTCAGCTACCGCTTGCGTGTGCTGCTGCAGACAGCAGTGATGCTGGTGCTGGGCAGGGAGTATAGCTGCTGGAGGCTGCCTGCACATTGCCTCCACAGACGGAAGAGTAAATTCTTAGCTGTTTGCTGGCTTCTGCAGTTGGAGACACTCGGCAGTGAGAAGACAGCTGATTATTATCTTGTCTTCTGTGGATAAAGGTTATTGTATAAACATTAAATTATGTTCCACAGCAAATCTCATGCAATTGCTGTGTTTATGATTTGGCAGGTAAGCAGCACAAAGAATAAAACTTGTTCTGGTAGGTGATGGCTGACCAGTGAAACCCTGTTTCTTCAATAGCAATAACCCTTCAATTAAAGGACACACGGACTGCGAGAGGCAGCAGGAGTGTTGGTGTCACAGCAGTAAGAGGAAAGGGGGAGAAGGTGGCAGTGTGGAGCTGAGTGTGGCAGTCTGAAGTAGTGGCAGGGGATGGAGTCTGAAATGGCTTTATCAACAGGTTCTAGAGAGCAAGACATGCAGCCCTACCTTCAGCAGTACAATGAACAGGGTAATGTGCCTGTGCACCCTTGCCCTGATGTTCCTTGACAGATAAAATGTCTAGTGACTGTAGATGAAACATAATGAAATGGATAAAAAATAAGGGTAGTACAAAGAGGTGAGATGACTCCCCTGAAGACAGCGAGCATGTTAGAACCAGTGTTAAATACAAGCCAGGTCTCCTCCAGATCACTTAATAGACAGATTGCTTTCCCTGGATGGAGTCTGAACTGTGTATGCCAAGACAGTCTTTGCTGTTAGTTCAAATGACAGACTTCGTTTTTTAATCTGTTAGCTTTGCTGCTGCTGTCAAGGTTTTTAATCTACCAGACTAACAGCCATGTTCTGCAATGAACTTTAGACAATATATATATATTTTTCTAGTGTTTTTTACTGATGTATTTGTGTATATTATCTAATTTCTCTGGACCTCACAGATCTAAGACATACTTCCATACATATCTACATAGTTGTGAGTACTAAACCACATTTATCTCTAGAGTATAATTAAATTGCTCTTTAAATTCACACACAAACACTGCTCAAATGTTAACTGTTAAAGAATAGCTGCAAGTAAGTATGCAAACTCTCATTAAAATGTTTAACATACTACATTATGGCTTATTTACCTATTAAATGTGGAAGGTTTGGTAGTATTTCCCTTAAATACACCTCAAAGAATTGAGATCATACATCAGCTGGTAAGATCTAAACAAATTGAGTAGCATGCAGAGATAACTCAATCACTTATTTTGACCGATGCACATTTTGGGATCCTCTGAACAGCATGTCTGAGCACTGAATTTGTTTAGAATTGATTTCATGTTTAGCTTTCTAGCCAGGAGGGATTGCTTTGGGCTTGTCAGACACATGGCTGTCCTGTGTGACTCTTTCCTAGATACTTGTCTGATGGTATCAAGAAAAAAAATGTAGATTGGCTAACTTTGTTGGCAGAACAAAGTACACGAGGCTTCTATTTTTCATACTCATTACCTACGGAGTATGGATGCTGCCCTGGTAAGTGGAACTCCATGCTATGCCCTTGCTGCCTGCAGTCCCATGAACTGTAATGTTACCTGCTAACAGCATCCAGTGTGGCACCACAGCAGTTCGTGCTGCTTCGTCGTAGAAAGTCTGATCGTGGCCACCTGTCACCAGATTAAGCCTCTCTCCAATATTTGTATCCTGAGTACTGTTAATATACCCCACTCAGCTTCTATGCTTTCATCTTGAGAAGAATGCAGGTGGTGTGTTTTGCTGAGGGGTGCTGAGGCACAGAGTGGGAGGACGAGGTGCTGTAGGATAGCCTGGTGCGTGCAGTGGCAGGAAGGAGCTCGGGATGGGGGGAAGGTTGGCTCTGCCCTACGCCTAAGGGTCAGTCTGGACTATATGTACTTTCTGCCTTTTTTCATAGCATCTCGATCAGCATGTAGTCATTGGTCCTGCTGACCACTGGGCAATTGAGCCTTGACTTTACGTACAAGAGTGAGGTATGTATCAGCAAACTTAACTATGCTATCTGCATTTGTAGGCACCAAGCCTCAGCCATCCTGCATCCCCTTGTAGGTAAGCAGGCTTGGAGATGGGTCAATGTGGATCTCACAGTAATAGTGAAAGGAGGTTGAGGGAGTGTGGAAGTGAATCTGCAGCTGAGATGTGCTGCTCCCAGCTGAAACAGGGCTGTTCTGTGTTGAAACAGCTCTTCACCTGAATCAGCACCATGCAGAGATGGAGAAGAGTCTGATACTTGGACTCTGTGCTGGGAATCTGGAAGAACCTTTGAAGTAGCTATAGGTATATGAGAAGACTGCAAGCAGGTTTCAGCCATGAGAAAAAAGGGCCTGTCATGTCTTCCACTGTTGTGTTGAAGGTGTCCTCTTTCCAGTGCTTAATCAGAAGGCACTTCAGTACATCTGTAATGTGGCTGAAGATGCCAAAATGAAACTCATCCAAGTTGCTACTTTAAAGTGCTGCTCCAGCGATATTACAGTGCACAGAGAAGAGGCAGTGCAGGAATATTGCCTGTTGCCAACATAAGAATGCTGTTTGCCGTTCAAGGAAATGGCAGCTTCATTGTGTTTAATAATGCAGTGTGACAGGTGCGTCATTCGCTTCCCAATGCGGCAAAGAGCTTTACATAACAAAACCTTCCAACCAAATGGCACCACCATTTTATAGAGTCATCATTGGTGGGGTGATGATACTCTTGAAGCTATTCCAGTTTGACTTTTTTCATTTTTTTGGGAACAGAGCCCACACAAGTTTAGCAAGTTTCAGAATGCTGAATAAGCACCATGAAGCTGCGGTTAGTGCCTTAGGGGACCCCAGGGCATGAAGTGAAGTCCATTGAAAGAGGAGGTTTCTAAAAACTGTTAAATCATACTCTAAGAGGCTTCTTTCTTGATGCTCTTGGCTCTAATATCACCCTTACGTTTTCTTTTTCCTTGTGGTGCTGTCAGCTAAAGTTATTGCAGCTTTCTTCCCCCCACCAAGGACTCTCTTCTACCATGGAATAATGTTCTAGACATGGGCCATTGCACTTTAAATGGCAGAGGGGGTGTGTGAATGTCATCTGAATGTCTGAAACAGCAATTCAACCAGCATTCTTCCAGCTCTCCAAGTGAGCATGTGAAGAGGGAATGTTTCCTGGCTTCCTCTTTTCCTCTCAGCTTTGTTCTGGAAAGGCTGAGTCAGGCTAGGGGAAGGTTCTTCATTTTTTCATGCTGTTTTTCCTGCCTATGAAAAGGGGAGAACAGGAGCAAGGCATGATGTGCCTTGTGAGTAAGCATTCAGCAGTATTTTGTAGGCTGCAGATGCCCATTTTTCTGTACACTTTATAGAGAGTAATCAGGAACTCTGACAGCAACTGGAATTTTACTGGCTTTTAGCATACATGGATACAGGCCAAAGATGCCTGTCTGCACAAGTTGCACTCTATCTATCATGAACTCAGTGCAATAAATCCATAGTTCAAGTTTAAGACAGAACCCAATGTCAGCTCAGTATTGATTCAGCTGCTAACTTTATTGCCAAAGGAGTGACATTGTAAAGAACCTTGGGCTGGAGTTTTCTAAGACTTAAAGGACGTGGGGCCAGATCTCCAAAGCTGTATGTGTGGTTTAAGGTGCAGATGGGTAGCTAGGCACGAGTTTCTGAGAGCAATCAGTTGGGAGCTAGGCATGTAATCTGTTTATCATGACTTTAGAAAAACTTTTTGGGCACAAACTGATTTAGAGAGCCTGTCTCCCATTGACTTTCAAAGGAGTTTAGACCCTATACTGTACTTCTCATTGCATGTCTTCTGGATTAACCTTTACTTATTATAGTTATTGTATAATATTTGTACAGGACAACTTAGGGACTCCAGAGAAGGATAAGGCTATGTTGTGTTAGCACACAACCCGATCAAAGATGAACCCCTACTTGAGGGAGCTCCCTACTTCACATACCAAACTTTCGTACATGGCATTTGGGATTTCCAAGTATTAGTGTTAGTTTGTTTCATCTTATTTGTTAATTTGGTTTAAAAGGAATGATTGTCTGACAAGTTAAATGCGGTGGCTTTAGATGATACACTTGTGATGTAGGGTCTGGGCTTTGAAACCTCACGTGTGGCTTGCGTGGAACGTATGCAATGATACGATCTCTCTGGAAGTGCAGTCGTGTGTGCAGGCGGGAAGAACTGTTTGCACAGCAGGAACATACCGGTTCAGAACAGCTGGCACAGTGGGCTGTGGTCTATGCCAAGCCTGTGAACACTCACTGTAGCAGGTCTGCTGCTGGGAGGTGCAGAAAAAGATGTGCCAGGTCTTGGAAAGCTCCAGATCTTAGGCAAAGAGGGCTTTTTGGTGTTGGTTGCTCATGTTTATTTTATTTCTTAATGTGCCAGATTGTAAACCTTAGACTGCCCCAGAAGCTAGTGTTTCATCAGAGGGCTGGAAGAAGTCTGGGCATGGGATGACTGTCCGTTAGCAATGGCGCTGTGTGAGAAACAGTGCTTCTCCCAGGAAGAGCTAGTTCATGCTGAGGAGTTTTCTTTTGTGAGATCTTGCAGAAAATTGGTCCTAGAGAACTGTGGAAACAACATCCAGGCCATGGCTAGAAAAGCTGGTCCAGAGTTAAGAGGGTTGAGCACTCAACTGAAAGATGTGTAGTCCTTGGGAATCTCACTAGCAGCAGCTGAACTGTGTGACAGCGGCTTTAGTAAATCAAATAGCTGATCTAATGTTTCAACACCTTTAATTACAGAATTAAAGCAATTGGTTGTGTCTAATTCTACAAGTTGGGAACTGTGGATGAATAATGGGCTGTTACTGGTGGATCCTCAGTTCCAGTCAGGTGGCATTATGAGTAACTGTATTTCGCCTTTAAGGCCACTTCAAAAACTGGATTCAAACTAAGCATATTAAACTCCTTTCAGTAACATACTGCTTGGTTGGCACAATGAGCTGGAGTATGATCTTAAATCTATCAATTTCCTCACTTTTTGGCCACTGCTTTGCTATTAAGAAGTCTCCTATGCTCTTGACTGCCAATGTTATTTCAGCCCAAGTAACATTATCTCATCTCAAACCCTTTATCTTCTGATAAAGTATCAAGACTGATTTTTTAAATAATGGAAAATTCTGTTTTGAGACCCATCTGCTCTTGGTTGAATCTCTTAAAGCACAGTTATCACAGATGCAACAAACCCTCTCCACAAACTGGAGGTGCTAACTAAAGATAATCAGTATCACAGAATGGTTTGGTTTGGAAGGGACCTCAAAGATCATCTGGTTCCCACCCTCTGCCATGGGCAGGGACAACCCCCACCACCCCAGGGTGCCCAAAGCCCCATCCAACCTGGCCTTCGGCACTGCCAGGGATCCAGGGGCAGCCACAGCTTCTTGGGGCACCCTGGGCCAGGGCCTCAGCACCCTCCCAGGGAAGGATTGCTGCCTCATTATCTAATCTAAATCTAATGATCCAGTTGTGGATTTTGAATGTTAATCCTGTATGGGTTAGAGATTGTGCACTACTGGAGCTCTTTCTCCAGGATAAGATTGCTGGTTTTAACTTCTGTTTGCTTTCCTTGCTCATCCTCTGCCAGTCTCCCTAGGACTGAGGTTCAGCAGCCACAGCTTACAAATTTAATTGATCATTAGAATGTCCCTGAGGATATGTCAGTTGCTGTAGTTTAACAAAATGTCAGCTGCGGAATAGACAGTCATTAGAAAGGATATAGTGAGTCATTCATCTTGATCAGCATACTGCCTGGAAAGGAGGAGGCCCTCAGGAAGGAATGCCTGACTTGACTGTGGTTTCTCCCATTCCTGAAAGCGAAAGTCCTGTTCTCTTTCTGTGGATGGAAAGTTGGCTGGAGGACGGGAGTCTGTGCGTACAATGTTTCTGTTGGAGACATGTAATCAGCTGTGTACAGGATTTCAGACTATAGCCTTCCCATGAGTGGAAAGATGATTTCCAGCTCTGTAGTGATGATCAAGGGCTTTGGGAAGCCAGGGAGATTTGTAGATATCTGCCTTCTCTTTAAGTAGTCACCACTGAGCCCTAAATCCGGAAACTTCATTAACAGCAGTGTGTTTGTTTGGATTAAAACTAGCTGCTAACAGGAACTGCCTCTTATTCTTTTATGCAGGCCAGCCTTCTGGAAGGATTTGCCATACCCATGAAGCTTTTGGGTTAAAAAGGACTTTCCCAATCCAACTGTTCTCAGTAGTGGCAAAGGCTGCTAAGGCATGAAGAATGAGGATAGAGACAGTGTGATGGTACTCTTACTGACTACTATGAAGATAACTTATTAATATGATGATTTTTTTGCACTTGTTTCAGTAACTCTGGCACTTTCAACATCAAGAAATTGTCATGTCTTCATTGCTCGAATGCAATTTATATTAACTGAAGAACTGGCCAGGATTTCCTGAAACATGATTTCCTGAGTTGGTGTGAGTTTTGCCAGTTCCGTTTTCTTTGAATTTCATCAATGGCAAATGTTTTGTCTCTAGGGAAAGAAACAAATCAAAACATGTCTCTGCTGGGTAAGACAAAGTGTGAAAAAGCTGCATAGACTGAGTGGTGAAGGAGTTGATGTGTAATTTCCTTCCCCATACCTCTTCCTTCCTGGCGTGTTACCAGAGCCTGGCCCTTGTGACTGTATTTGGAAGCATTCTCTAAATGCTTTAAGTGTTTCTGGAAAATGGGAATTTGGAAAATTATTTTGGTCAACCGGTTGCTTTAGGAAGACATTACTCAATATGACATTTCACTGACAAAAAAAAGACATTTAACTAAGTATGTGGTATAACATACAGAAGGCGAGTAAATGGAGGCATATTAGAAGTTCAGACTCAGTTTCAGTGAACCCACTTTTCACTGAGGTCTTTAAATAAGGGACAGTTTCAGAAGTGCTTGGTGCCCTCCTACTGTGTTAATTGACTTGAAAATTTGATGGCTTGACTTTGTGCTCTGCTGGGCATTGAGTGGTTCTGAAATACCAATTTTCCTTTTACCCTTTTGAAGCCCTGGGGAGCAAAATCAAAGTCCTGTGAATTTTAACATCATCTTTCCTGGTTTAACAGGCCTTTGAACCATTGCATGCATCTGTAGCAAAGACAACTCACACCAGTACTGACACAGCTTGTTTTCTGATGCTGTCACTAAGAGACACAGAATCTGGCTGTGATGGATGTCATGTTCTTGTCAGGAAAGAGCAAAGATAATTTTCAACTTGCATGTCTCTAAGCAGGAGATGCTGGTGTTTGTGTTTAGACCATGTAAACCCCATCAACA
Organism: Psophia crepitans; assembly: GCA_013399095.1. NCBI lineage: Eukaryota > Metazoa > Chordata > Aves > Gruiformes > Psophiidae > Psophia > Psophia crepitans. The sequence continues at coordinate 393,617 of VWZZ01007217.1, read as the reverse complement.
GCAGCAGGCTGCAATGTGCTTAATGAGATGAGCCAGCCATGGGGGAAGGTGGTGAGGGTTGCTAAGATGGCTCCACCCTTCCTGTGGCTTGCTTCTCAGACCAGTACTGGTGATTTGAGGTTGCTATCAGCATGAGCAGAAAGTATCTGAATTTGTCTCACATACTAATATTTGCAGTAAACAGTAAAATTTACAGAACCGGCAGTGGCTGAGTTTTCTTGCAGTCTTTCCCTCGGTTCTGGTCTGACTGTTCCACCTTTTGCCCAAGGCAGGCAAGGCAGTCTCTGGGACAGGGCTGTGCATACAGAAACCAGCAATTCAGAAGCTGTATGGAGTAAGCTATGTGGAATTGGGCATCTAGGCAAAGCCCAGTAAGGTCCTTGGACTTTCATTGATTTCACTGGTCTTTGATTCAGATTTTTAAAGTTTCAAGGACTAAAGGCTTCTTCTGCCTGCTGTCTCCCACATGGCTACTTGGCTGATCCTCAGGTCTGATCCAATCTGCAGATGGCCTGAAGTCTGTATTTGTGTTTGAACAATTGTATCAAAACATGGCATTTTCTTCTGAGAGACTGGTTTTGCAGGTAACTTTTGTTAGGTTTCTTTTGTCAGAGTTCAGTGGTGCTATTGAAATTTGCCCAATGGAATTAGTAGCTCTTTCCACTGACAGACATCTGTGTTTTGCATCCTTGCATCTATTAAAATTCTTAATTTCTTTTTCTGGCATTGGAGTCACCTATGGAACACTGCACATCATTAGGAATGGTTCCTGTAACTGCATTAGTGCATGTTCCAAGCAACAAATGCTTCCTCCGACCATAGCATGAATTAGAAACACAAGGCAGAGCAATAAATCCTGCACTCTGAGAAGCCAGGTATACCCATACACATTGTTTCACAAATTGAAAATCATAACTCTCTGAGAGAATAATAAGGCTTATACCTACTAATTTGAACATTATGTCCTTTTTATTATTGGAAGAAGGCTCTACAAGGCAGTATTATCATCACATAATGCCTAGTGTGTGCCATTATGAGATTCAGATGGCCACTGTGGGATAATAATTCACACCTTGCTGGGACTTGAAGCTGAAGTCTAATATGCAAGTTTCTTCTGTGAGGTTTAGATGAGCTCTTGTGCTTACTGATGGTGGTGAGAGGCAGGGGGCTGTCTCTGAGGCCGTAGTCCAGATCAGCACAAGACCTTGAGCAAGATGCCTCATTCCTGCAAGAGACTTGTTCAGTTCTTGTGCTCACTGAACATGGGGTAAAAGGCAGGATGGTCTGTCTCCATCTGTGCTGTGTTGCTGTGCAGGGCACAGACTAGCTTTTACAGCACAACTAGGACAGTGGGACCTCATCTAGCTTAAAGTCTCCCTGTGTTGGTTGACTTCTAACCACCTTGTGAGGGTGATCTTGGCAAAAAAGAGCATATTGCAAGTTATGCCTTCTGAGGAATATAAGGGTATAGCATCACTTAACACAAGTGTTTGTATTTTAGCAAGACATTAGGGGTGAAAAAAGGCTAACAGGAATGATTCTTCTTTCCTTGCATGTTGTGTTTTCCAGCTGGAGTTCTGAACTTCCTCAGGTGCCCAGGACAAAGCATATTAAGGAGTGCAGCCACTCCTCCCTATGTACCAAGCACTGAATGTGTACTTGTGTGTGGTGACCACTGTGTGATCAACAGTAATATTTAATTGACTTTGTACTAGGCAACTGGTGTGTTGCTTTGAAAGAGATGGGGAAGATTGGGCCTTAACTTGTTAGACATCTGTAGTGCCCCCAGGCTGTGGTAAACAGTGAGTTCAAAGCTGGCAGCCACATAAATTGCTGGAGTGAAAGCTTTTGGTCTGGAATGAATGGTTATAAAGTAAGAATTGCTGTTAACATTCTCCCAGTAATACAATTAACCAGAGTGCCATGGTAATGTCTGACTCAGTTATTTACCAAGAGGGTTTCCAGTGAGTAACAGCGTGCCTGCTGAATGAGCACCTTGCTGCCTGGTGTGGTGGTTCCCAGGAAGGGTGTTCAGATGAGGCTGCTCATGACAGACAGGGAGACATAGCATTCAGATGGAAAGTGCTTTTGACCTGCTCAATTTCTCCTACTTGCACCTGCAGATTATTTTTGACTGGTATCAGCTCTAACAATATTGTGACTTTGGCTGGCAAAGACCTGGATATTAGGTAGTCTGTTTCCTACAGATTGGCATTTTTCAAGATGTAAGGTTAGGAGAGAGTTCATAAGTACCTTATACATCTTGTATTGACCGAGCAACCAAAATTGGGATGATTTGTTTTCTCAATGTCAGCTAAAGATTAGGTGTTTGCTGTGTATTGCCTCAAAACTGGCAGGTAAGCTTAGACACTGCCAGCCCAAAGATGTCTGCTCAATATCAGGTTGCAGCACTGAGATAATGTGTACTGGATCATTATCAGGTAGGTCTTGAACTTGCTTCTTGTAAACATGACTGACAGTTAATCTTTACCTTAATTAATAACAAAGGATTTTGCTTGCAGAAGTGATTCTAATTGTCCTGCAATTTCCTATCCTGGAGACAATCGGTACCATTGATTGTAATGCTAGATTCAATTATTTTGGAAAATTCATTAGCATGTTAATTCTTAACTGCTGTATAGCATTCAACTTCATTTTTTATCGAGCACGAGCTTGAGTTTTAGTAGTTGCTAGTGGCTGGGAAAGCTGAAAGACAAATTACATGAGAACTATCTGTTTTTCAGAAAGGCAGTAAGGAGGGACATGTTTGTCAGGAATTCGTGTTGAAGGCTGGAAAAGGAGAAAACCAGAAAAGCTTAATTTCAGCAGGACCACTGGCATTGAAAAAGGCTGACACAGGGAAAGGTAGGAAATACACCTGCCTGTTGTGCAAAGCCATCAGCTCAAGAGTAGTGATATAAAACCAGAGCAATCTAGGAAGTGAGGATTAAAACTAACTCTTACAGACAGATTCTTACACCTTTATTCAAGCTGAATCTATATTGCTTGGTAGTAGACCACAACGAAGCAATGATGACCTTGAGAATGCAAAGTGCACTTTACTGGAGGGTACCTTAGGTGCTCCTTGGCTATGGTGGCTGGCACATGGAGGAACTTGTTAAACTTCTTTCTGATGTTCCCATCTTGATTTTTCTTATCAAGCTTGATGGTTTTTTAGATGCATGGACACCTATGCCTAGAAAGTCTCTCATAGCTTTCTGGAGAAAGTGGAAAACAGTTCCTCTTTCCATGTTTGATGTTACTCTTACTCATTTCTCTACTGTGGACTTTGACACCAGAATGGAGATGTTAGTGATCTGTCCTTTTGTTTGATACAGTCTCCTTTTGAAGATTCAAAGAGGAAGAAGCCTTTGAGTATTATCTCCGCAAACAGTGGGTAGAAAATAGGGCAGCTCAGAATCAAGGAATGCTCCCCAGTTCTTGTGAGGATCATTTGGAGTTAATCTTGAGGGTAGATTTTTGTGTCACTTCAGGAGATACTGAAGAGGTTCATAATAATGCTCTGTGCTGGTATCAACAATGGCTCCCAACAAAACATGGATAAGCTCAAGCAGAGATGGAGCATGAGCAGTTACTTCTAGGAGAGCCTTGACTTTTATCATTTTTTTGACATAAATGAAGAGCATGAAGGAACACAGTTAAAACAGAAGGTGGTTTCTACCAGTTCTGTGAATTTAATAGTAGTGTTTTTCTGTAGATTACTTGCTCCAGTTTCAGTTTGTTAGTTTCTGGGTTTTTTGCGCAGGAGTGGGGTATTTGGCTTCCTCCCACTGGTTTGAGTCATTGTGAGAAGTTTTTTTTTCTGGAGGAACTCCCCACACTTGCCTACTACCTGGTCTGACTGGTTTGCAGGTCATCTACTCCTCTTAGGAACAGATCACTAGTATGGTTTCAGATGTCATATCTCCAGAAGGTAGCTGGTGCTATCTTTAAAGCAATTTTCCATTTTGCTCTAGTTGAATGAGTGCTCTGCATGGAAACTGTCTGGGAACAGTGGGTGTTGCCTGAATAATGGCTGAAACACCATCCTGCTTTTCAACCATTTGCAACTGCAGCACCTTGGTAAATCTTTCTGACCAGAAAGACTAAAGATTTTAAACACTATAGATACTATAAATAGGGCCTGGCTGAATTTCTGCTGAACCATGGATATACAATACAGAGCTCCAAATTAGGAGTCAAGCACCTTAATATCTGCATTATATATAAATTCAGATACCTGTTGTATTAGTATTGTGACCGTGAGTAAAAGGAAATAATTATGTAGCATCCGTGTTGTTGTAGTTCTACTAGAGGAGCATGTCATTCCACTGCAGGGTAAACATCCTGAAAGGAACAAAAGACCCCAGATGCAGTGTATTGAAACATTTGGCAGTAGTCAGATATCTAAAAAGATAAGACATCACTTACAAGCAGGTAGTTTGAGTCAGTGTAATATCTACAGGGCCAGTGCTATATTTAGTACCACTTTGGGGCTCTGTTCCTTTCTGTGAATCACTGCATATGCTTGAGACGGTGAAGAGTGTGCTTGAACTAAGGATACCTTAGGGCGTTCGTTAACGTTGCCAGCAACATCTCTTCAACATTAGCTGCTGGTATTGTGAGTTTAAAAAAAAATAAATCCTAAAATCTGTTTTTAATCATGCATCCTGTAGATGTTAGATCAATACATGAGTATGTATCTCTAAATGAATTTGAGTCAGGTCATGTGTCATTTGTATCTAAAGCAGGTTTTTTTCTTGCAAATTATGGTGAACAAGAAAGTATGTTGCTGTGTCTGCAGTGGGACCCTTAGGTAGTATGATGCAAACATTCTTGACTCTCTTCCCAGTTCTCTTGGGGTGTCTGGACCCTGAGGAGCGATGTCCTGGCCCTGCTGATGTTGACACCAGAGCCCTTGCTGATTTGTGAGATGTGGAAGTGTGGAATGATCCAAGCTTTAGATGAAGAACAATTTTAGTGAAACCATCCAGTGTTGTGTGGTTTCAGTGATGTTAGTGTTCTGACAGAAATTAGGCTGTTCAAATAATTTCATTCCAGTAGGTTGTCCCTTGCTGGCATGCACAGCTGTGGCACGTGATCCTAATTCAGCAGTACTGTTAGAATTAACAGAATAAAGACCAGGAGTAGCATTCTTCTTGTGTTGTGTTGTCTCCTATATCTGCGTACAGAGTGTGTCAAGTGTTATAGCTTTGAGCTGAATTTGAAATGCAGCTTGAATAATCCTTGACCCAAAGCTAAGAATTAATTTTAGGTGATGGTAGAAAGCCAGACCAGATGTAATCCACAGTATGACATTTATTTTTGGTGCAGGCTCAGAAGGTCTAGATATTGGTGTTCTGTCCAGCTTTTGGGCAGGTAAGGAGTTCTTGAGGGAAAAAAACCCACCACATCCAGGATACAGGCAAGAGCGAACACTTACTAACACAGGAACTATATGGGCTGGCAGCAGTTCACTTACGTGGTATCTTACCTCCTGATGCAAGGGGCCTGAAGCACTGGATGAGCCACTGTTGTGATCTACAGGATGTTGGTCCTGGCAGTACTGCGGCTCAGGCTCAGAGCGGTTTCCCTGCTTTTATTGTCTGATGTTTTTATATCCCTTCCTCTGTCACATAAATAGCTTCTGTAACATGCAGCTGCATTCTGCTCATGCAGAGCTAACTAGCATCAAATGTGTTACCAGACTTTTTCCTCTAGCTCCATGTACTAAGAAATAGTTTCTGCATTTCCACCGCAGTTGTCTATTTGCATCTTGAGTGTTTACCATGCATCAGCTCATCATTATTCACAAGTCCCTCTGATTGGTAAGATAATTCAGGTAGCTATAGACGATTTTCTTCCCAGGGAAATCTTCCCTGTGGCTTGGCGTTTGTTACGAGGTCAGGAACTGAGATGTTACAGTAAATACACCTGAAGGTCATGCTGCAGCCAGAGGCAGGACTGCCATTAGTAGTGTCAGCTAATAATGCACTGCTTTCCTTTCTTGACCACAGCCAGCTGCAGGTGTGAAGGAGAGGATGGTGCTGGAGTCAAGTGCTGCTTTGGACATCTGCTTGCTCATGCGGGATAGGAATCAAAGGAGAGGCAAGGTCTCTGCCCACAGGTCCAGCCCATGCTCTGCTCAGCACTCATCTTGGCTGCTTCTCCTTTGCTCTCTGCGTTTTTTGATACTATGCTGGTCTGTGCTTATTCAGCTTTTCCTGCTACTTCTATGCAGTTTGCTTTCTTGGCTTTTCTCTGTTTCCTTATACCCTTTCTTACAGAATGGGAAATTAGTAAGAGAAGTTACATAAACCCCCCCCCCCACTCAATTATCTCAATTATGATCTCTAGCTATGCCCATTAGAGCTATAAAGCTGGCAGCACCAATAATCTCAAAGCAAAGTCACATTCAAGGTATGGCTCCTAGGGTGAGATGTGCCAGTATCTGTGAGGTGGAGCAGCTGCTGCTGCAGACATCCAACCCTGCTGCAGAGACGCTTGAGGGAAGGCTGGTCACAGCTGGCACATCACAAAGGAGTGCCCTTCAGAAGAGGATGTGAACACAGGTTTCAAAGTAACCAGATCAGACAGCGGCTTTTCAAATGAAAAGCAAGCATGGGAACTGTTGGGTTTTGCACCCTCTGCATTGTGTCATGGATCGCAGGTCATCGGTTTGCTGAACCAAATTGATTGTGGAGATAGGCTGTTAGTCATCATTGCGAAGAAAATTTATCTGTAATGAAGGAAGTGATGTATGGTGAAGGGAGAAGATTAACTTTTGAGAACTTTTGGTCAGTAGGAAAGAATCAGAAATCATACTGTAGTGTGAGTCTCTCAGGACACTGTGGCCACAGAGGAGGGTAGAGAGCAATGACCCAAGCTCAGCCATGAAGTGTAGAAAGAAACAGGCTTCTGCATTTTCAAATGGCCGGAAAGACAGAAATAAGTGTATTGTGGATGCCCTATGGGGAAAACACATTTTTTTCTGGGATTGTTTGTCTGCCTGACATGGGGATTTAAAATGCCATTTCAGGTGGGCTAATGACTGTTCACCTTTGGTCAAGTGGGTGGTGCGGCTGCAGGACAGGGTGGTACCCACTGCGGAAGGTGGAGAGGTGTCTGTGCCACTGGAGGTCTGAGTGGGGAGCTGGATTTGGGCTGGGTAAGCGGGGTCTGGCCCTGAGGGAGCGCAGGGCGCAGGTTGTATTTCTGCTGAGAGAAGGAAGCTGGTCTCATGCGAGGCTGGGCTTGCGGAGCTGGGACACAGCAAAAAGTGAGTGATCTGCTCTGTTCTGGGAATTTTACAAATGGAGAACAGTAAATAGATAAACTAATCTGAGAACTAGATCTGAGTGACATCCTTTAGCAAATCATGTTTTAAGAGTTTGGCATTTAGATAGGTTAAATATTTTTAAGCATATCTGTGTCTCCCTGAGCTACAGCAGAAATTGTATTTTTCATCTGGTGTTGCTATTTGCTTCATTAAGTCACAACATACAGAAACAATTTTTTCCTGTTCCTTTTCTTGAAGTGTAAGTACCTTGCCAGGCTTTTTTCTTGCTCCATTTTTTCAGGTGAAAAATCTGAGACCCTTTTACTAAGTGGAGTGGCAAGCTGCAGGGATAGTATTTTACTTGGTGATTAAGCCACCAGCCTTGGATTCCATCCCGAATTTTTGTGTTGAACCTTAAAGGATAAATTGATGTTTCAGCAAGCTCCCAAAATTATAGGCAATGATGTTCTGATACAGTCTCTTTAACCTACCAGATTTTCAGTAAGTATTTAATCTGAAAGCTGAAATGTTTGCAAAGTGCTGACTTGAGGTATTCCATATTGCAGTAGGTACAATGCAAATACTGCTAGGCTAATTGCTTTAAGCAGCAGGAGTGGGGAAGCGGGACAATTTCATCATGCTGTTGTATGTATTCCTTTCAAATCTCTGAAGTGATGCTGTTAGCTGTGACAACAGGCAGCTGAGGATCCTTGGGAATGCACTATTGTATACCAGCTGTACTGCAGGTCCGGTGAAGGCTCCTTGTCCTGAGCACCTCGTGCCCATGCACACAACACAGTCTGTGCCCTGCCGGCTCTGTAGTCATCGGTCCCATTTGTGCGAATGGCTCCTTTTCACTGAAAGGGGGGGCCTGCGCAGCTGCCTTCAAGCTTGTTAAGGGGTCTTAGGATGTGAGAAATTTTTTAGCACTAGTGCTGACATATACAGGTTCGTGTCCTCATCTTTGTGTACGTGCCTGGTGCCAGTGGGTGTGAGGCTGTTACTCTGGGGTGTAACTGGGACACACGTGTATGGAAAGAGCCTGGGTCAGTTTCCTCATGGAAAATTGATGCATTAATGTGAGCAAGTGGAGTGTTCATCTTCAGTGAGATGGTGCTTAGTGCAAATGGCTCTCATGGTGAATATGTCTTTAAACAGAAAATGCTAAGCAACTCAACATTTCATTTGAAAAAATATTGGCTCTTCCTCACCCATAGCAGCTTTTTGGAAGATTTGAAGCTTCATTTTGGCTTAACTTTCCTCTGTACCCAGGGTAGCATTGGGACTCCATTGAGTTTAAGGAGAGCAGGGCTAATCCAACGTGGAATGCTCTGAAAAAAAAAGAGCCAAATAAATATATCTCACTGTCACAGAGACACAAGCTTTCTGCTGGCTTCAAGAGAATGGGAAAAGGACACTGACCAATTTATCTTTTTTTACCTGAAGGCTATGCAAAAACCAACCTGGCAGTGGTGGAGTGGGGGAATCAAGTTAGCTTCACTTGAAAAAAACTTTTCCACCTTTCAGCTATCTAGGCTGATAACTACAAAGGCTTTTTATTTTTTTGTGGTTTTTATAGCAAAGGCAATCCTGAGTATTTTTCCTGTAATTAGGGTTTATTTGATGCTCAGTGCTCAGGCTCTGCTTCTTTCCCAAAAGCAAACTTCTATTTGTTTATCATCTTGTAATAGGTAATTATTCTAAAATATTCACATGGGAATAGTCAGAAAAGATTTTTTTTTTCACCAAAACAACAGCTACCAGCTACTTGTGGCCACTGAAACTTGGGGCAATTCTTGTACTCCCTTATATCAGGAGCAAAGTTTCTTGAGCTGTCTTTTCTGAATCCTTGGTAAATGGCCTTTCAGCACTTGATGGGCAACAGCATAACCCTGTAATTTGTTTACCCACACAGTTTTCATTTCTCTTCTTCTTTTTCCCATTAGCATTGTATGAATGGCTTGTTTCTACAGGCAGGGAGCTTGTTATTAATATCAGGTGAACCAATTACTGACACAGGAGCCAGTCGAACTGCTTGAGTGTGGAGAGATAATGAAGCCTGGCATTTCAAACCCAGTGACCTCATTTATCTAGCTGCTGTGATTCATAATGGAAAAACCTGAGCAACAGACTGAGGAAATACTTGCCACCTTTTCAAACACAGCATTTTAAAATGCATCATTCTCCTGTGCCCATCACCACTTCTCAGATCTCATTGAGAGACTGGAGACAAAGGCAAATCTGTGTTGCTTGTTGTGAATAAAATTGCCACCACCTGCCAAAGTGAAATGAAACTGCTTGCTGCAGTAGAGTGTATATTGAAATTTCTCCACTGCTTTAAATGAGAAATTGTGAGGAATTTCTCAAATTTACTCCTTCCCCTGCCAAAACATTGACTGAACATCCGTTTGCAAAATAGGAAGAATCCTTTCCTTTTAGCATATTTTGAACTTGTTGGCCATTGAAGAGATGTTTTTACCTGTATGACAATGTCTGACTTGACATTGCTTTCAGTAAACTTTGCCATGATAAGCACGAGGAAACAAGTGTAAAGGCCCAATTCTTGTGGGGGATTGAGTGCTCTCCTATGCTTGTGCGTGAGGAGGTCTGACTTGGTAAGTGTGGGTGTATGTATGCTGTGAATCTGGTGCTCAGTCCTTTCACTGCTGCCCACTGGATGTCCTCTCTTCAGCTGCGTCTGAAACATCAGTGAACAAAGGAGGTGCAAACTTGCTATGCACCTTTGCACCATGCTCACAAGCAGTATTAGCTAACCTGCTTGTACTAACTGCAGGGCTTCAAAGGACTTCAATGTTTGGTCCAAAACATTCCAAAACATATTTTTATTTTCTGATGACTTTAAAGCAATCCATATATTTATTTTTAAATATTTGCATGCAACAGGCTTCTTGTTAATTTTTCCCAGAAGTTAATATACTAAACTTTTAATAGGAGGGAAATTCTCAGAGAGGGAAATTAACCAGGTGCAAATGCAAGTGCTGTGCTGTTCAATCTTTGCATTTACATATAATAATTGAAAAACTTCAAAAAAGTTTCTCTTCCCCAGGTACTTAGAGCTATGGTGGATCATATCAACCTTCCATATCGCCGGGTTTTAATAGTCTGGTGATTCTTTTAAATGCCAACCCTGGAATCAGGTTATTGGTAGAGAACTGTAAAGTTTATTTAAAACATTAACACTGTCATGGAGTTCAGTCAAACATCCACCAGTTACTATGGTGAGTTTCTGCTGAACAGATTTCTAGTGCTTCGGACTACAAAAAAGCATGAGAATTATTTGGGTGCAATCAGAAGTCATGAAGCCATTAGACATGATAAAATAAGCCTTCAAACTTTTACTCACTGAAATCCCATGGTTTTTCAGTAACAGTTCATTATTTTTCTTATGCTCCTAATGAGAAAGTAAAACGTAATTAGCAAATTTAGCTTGAGCGGTATTTGTTCCTGGTTTGCTCGAGCTCCTTGGCTTCAAACATTGCCAGGGTAAAGTTTCCGTGGGGACCTGGTGACGGTGGTGCGGGGCCATCAGCGCTTGGTGCTGTGTGCTGCCCCTGCTTCTTGTCTCCTCGCCCCCTCAGCTAGAAAATGGCCCTGTGGTGCCACCACTTGCTCAGGTGTTTCAGGAGTCAGCTCCCAGTAAAAGTCAGAGCTGGCAACAGTTGACAGCAACTAAGGTACAAGCTAGAGCTATTAAACACAACATTTAAAGCTTGGGAGGAGCTTTACCATCCTTATCAGCGCTGGAGCAGGGATGTTGTGTGTGCATGTGTCCCCACTGCTTGCACTGAGTTTGTTTTATGTTAGGGTCATAAAACTCTATCTGGAAATGGCTTTTTTATTTATACATGTCTGATTTTAATTGTGCCATCCTAATGTGAGGCTGGGAAAGACAAAGATTGAGGAAAAATGGGATTCTACTTTATTGAAGGGGGAAACATACAATTTGTTTTTAAGTGGAGACATAAATCTGGATTTTCCTTTGCCCCTTGGGAAGTGTGGTAGCTCCTCTTGCATACTCTTCACAATCTAGAAAACATGTAATTTCAGTAAGGCCATGTGTCATCCTTGTTCTTTCTACTGTGTCTTTCCAAAAATTGGAAAAAATGTTTGGGAAGATGTGGAAAAACATTAATAACTATTGGCTACTTTTGGGATGCCATTGTGTAAATAATAACATGCCTCAAGTACTGTAGTGCTGGGGTCAGGAGTGAAATTGCAAGTGATAAATATTTGCAAGTTAGGTACCATTACACATGCTTTGTTTAACAAGTCTTTTTCCTTCCCATCTTGCTAAATCTGTCTATTGTGGACTTCACTTGCTAGGAAGCAGTAGCAATTTATATAAAAAATGGCACAGATTAGGGTTGGGTGCCTTGGACTTTAATGTGCATTTGACAGAGCATCATTAAGGAAGTAAGAAAAATATAAAGCCAGAGGAGAATTAATCAGTTTCCTTGGGATGGCAGGAAACATGTAGCTGCTTTGGAACAAGGGTCTTAAGTTTTTCAGAACGTGAGTGAGAAGGGAACCAAAATAAAAACTAAGTGAAGTCTCAGGAGGCATCTTGAAGCTGTAAGAACTTAGTTGTTTGGCTGGCAGCAAACAGTATAAAGCAAGGATTTGTTTTCTTGATCAAGGGTTATGTCTCAATCCATGTTTCTTCTTCCTAAAAAGCTGTATTAGAAAATGTTAGTTACTTGCTAGTACCTTGGGAGAACAGGAAGGTATATATGACAGAAGCTCTCCAAAGAATAAAATCTGAGGTCTCTTGAAACAGAATAAAGGGCTTTTGCCTTGCACTGCATGAAGGGCATTGCATCTGAGTGCACCTCCCTGGAGGTGTCCTCTTGAGTAGCTGCAGCTCCATAAATCTATATACACACCTGTAACACGGCTTCAGACAGACCTCACCACAGTGGGGTTGGACTCTGCTGCCAGTGTGAACTTAAAACTTTTGAATGGAAATGGAATGGAAGAGCTTTGAGAAAATGGAATGCAATTTATTTACGTGTAATGGGGAGTTTATTTACGTTTAATGCAGTTTTTTTATGTGTAATGTTTATACTGAGTGGTTGCCTTGCAACTCTTGTGCTAGGTGTCTTAAAACGTTGCATCAGAGGGGAGCTGTTGGATGGCAGGATTTACAGGAAAACTGTGATCCGAGGGTTGCTGTATGTGTTGGCTGCAGGATGGCTGGCAGAGCTGCCCGAGGCAGATCTCAAACCCGTGGGAGCTCGGGCTGTTGAGGGGAGGCGTGGGCGCAGGGCCAGCTTGGGCTGCTGTGGTGGAGTGCTCACTCACCCCTCTGTCTTCGGAGTCTGTAACTCATTAACTTGCTTGTCCAAGGTCGTGGTGGAAATGAGACCAAATCCCGAGCGCGAGCTGCAGCCGTGAGCCTAACCCCACTGTGGGGTACAAAACCAGCCTGGAAGGAATGTCTGTTCCTCACCAAAGGTGCTCTGAAATGTTTTCTGCTGTAAAGGCTCATGACCAAGGGCTGGTCGCACCACCTAAAGTATGATGGGGAGCTATGGGCTGCTCAGGGGTGGTGGTGTGGACCACAAAACATGGAAATGACTTGAGAAAAACATTTTATAAACTTAAACTAGAAATATGATGATCAAATTTTCAGATGATTGTAATTCACCTCCATATAATTTGGGAAAGGATTTATTGTAAGTTTTATATATATACAATTTTGTCCTTGAATTCCAGTGTGTTCAGGCTTGTGTTCATTTTTACTAGCTGAGAATATTTCACCTTCTGGTTCCACTTTAAAGCTAAGAGGGAAAATAAAAACTTTTTCTACATTGGTAGAATAGAAACCTGACAGTACTTTTTAAAATGACTTACAATGAAGTTTCTCTGCCCCTCCCCCACACCCTCCCCCACAAAAGAGACCATTTCAGTTTATTGAATTTTCCTATTTTTTTTTAAATTTTACCTAGATATGACAATAGAAATAAGATACTCTGTGTGAACACTTTTCTGAATTAGGCCAGACACAAACCTGATTTCATAGCCTATTAAATTCAGGGTGAGTAATGACACTAAATTTAAATATAGGGTTAGAACACCTTGTTAAGACATCATCCTTAATGAAAGCAGATGATATAAATAAGCATGATTTTCATTTGCTAAATTCATGGACACAAGTAGTACAAATAGTTTAAAATAGTACTTAACATTGGGTATGTGTTATGTACAGGATGAGCTTGAATTTGATGAAAGAAATCTTCCTGTGTTGACACTGGTAACAGTGAAACCACCGCTGTCAGTGCAGGTGAGATGTAAACCAGCCCCCCTGGAGGCTGCGCATGTGATTCTGAGTCTCCAGTATTGGGGAAAACTGAGCAAAATTGTCAGCATTCCAAGTAAACCTACTGAATGACCAAAAAATGACTCTGAAACACTGTCTGAAAACACAGATGACGTTTGCCACATGGTGATACCTGAAGTTATGGATGTTATATGTTTGAAAATATTGTGGCCCATATTTTGATAGCCCATTGCAAGCTTTAAAATACTGTGTGGAAAGTATCCTATTTTTGTTTGGTCCCTGGTAATGAGAAGTCTTTCCAGACATGGTTTTTGGTGCTGCAGAAGGGCACAGAAAGTGTTATTTTGCAATGTAATTGGTTTTAATTTCCTTGTTGGTTCTCATGTGAATTTCAGGCACTTAATGATAGCCTAAAGGTTTTTAAAGTCGTTGACCTACAAATCCTTGATTAACACAAATATCCCAAATGTGTAGAGAATTTTCTGAGGAGGAGTTGCCTTTTCTGACTGCCTTGTGGAAAACCTTAAACCTCTGCTGCCAGCAAAGCTGTGGCAAGGTTTGGCTCCGGGTCCCCGGCGCAGCGGGCGGCTGGCTCTAGGCAGCCGTTACGTGCCTGGCCGTGTGCCCGTTCTCATGGCCACCCTCAAGGCCTCACGAGGGTGGGTTCCCAGCGGGACCCTTTGCAGCAGGGGACATTACCCTGAAACCTTGAAATCTCCTCCTGCTGCCTCTCCTACTTTTTTTCCTGCTTACCCAGTGGGGCAGGGCTGTGAAAGTTCGCGGGAGATGGGGCATCTTAGCTCAGCAAAGGATGTGCTGGGCTGAGCAACTACCCAGGTGTTTGAAGCATAATATTAACATTTATCTAGAACATAGTTGTCCGACTGCACTTTGACTACTTTGCCATCGAAAGTGTAATACAATTTATAAAACAATTTAAAAAGGAGTCAAATGCAAATAACAAATGAAATTGTAATAAACAGTGCAAAATGGTAAGATGTCCCACTCCGCTCCCTGCAAGCAAACTGTGTCACAATATTGCATAATTCCTTTTAATTCCATTTTGTTGAAAAGCTGTGGCATGATAATTAATCAATGAGGTGCTAAATGGATTTCCATTTCTGATTAAGTCTGCCATAGGGAAGCATTGCTGACTGCATGTGTGTTAGAGGAACTATTGTTCAGCAGCGCTTAATTTGTGGAAAGGTCCAAGAGGTATTAAAGCACATTCTAATCAGCTGTGGTTAAAAAATTTTCTGTCAAAATCACATATTCACTGATTCTTCTCTCCTAAAAAGTTTTTCATGGAAATGTTCCTCTCTATCTTGCCTTTTTTTTTTTTGGAAAAGCTTAGCCCTGTGGAGGGTGCTTTGCCTCAGGACCAAGGCACTTCCCACTGCTGAGCCTTGCCAGCGCTGGTTCCCAGCATCCGCAGGGGTCCCGTGTTTCCCTGGTGCTGGCGGCAGCCTGCTCTGGGTGGGCCAGCACCCGTGCTGCTGGCACCAGGAAAACCCGAGCACAGGCCGACTCCTGGTCCCCCCCGGGACATGACAGGCTCTGGCCCAGGGAGGTGTTTCATGTCCCCTTTCACCAGCACTGGTGAAGCTGGACTGGAGTCTCAAAATATTACATACCACATGTCTTCTGCTGAATTTTTAAAAATTGTGATTCAAAGACTAAAGCCTCAGCCTAGACAAAGTGGGAAATAACATTCGATTTACATAAATTTTTATGAGGAGATTCATGCCACCACCAGACTGGTTCCAGCCCGGCTGGATAGCCAGGTACCCGTGCTGCAGCGGGGCTCCGGGCCCCTCCAGCAAACCCTCGCCAGTGGGGGTGCGGAGGCAGCGCAGTGCTGCACTTCAGACTGTTGGGTCTGACTTAACTAGGTGCATTTACTCCCTTCTCGTCTTAAAACCAACCAAACAACAAAAACCCTAAAACAAATGGGTAGTGCGAGACAGGGAGGCGTGTAGAGTGGCTGTACGAGGCCAAACAGACTGGAGGTTGTCATATGGCAGCTAATCTGTTGTGTGAAGATTTTCACTTAGTTTCTGAGCTGGGGAATCATCAGTATGACAGCAAAACAGGTTGTACCCTCAGCATCTGGAAGCTGAGGAAAGTTTATTGCATGTTTGTAGCAGAGAACTTGGTTTGATATTAACCCATCTCCCATGGCCCTGGCCCCCTGCTAGTGGGTGCTGAGGATCAGCACCCTTTAAACTCAGGCTGTGATGCTTTAGTTTGCTTTGAGCATGTTGGTCCAAAACGTTGCAGGCAGAGATGTGACAGAGCATCACTGACTTCAGGAAGTAGCTTAAAACATTAGTCCAAGGCAACAGAATTTCTTCTGTTACTAAACAGCCTGTGAACAGGAGAGATCAGGGCCTCACACATCTTTTACCCCTGAAAAAACTACTTTGCTCCATTTGTCAGGCCCAGAGTTCATGACAGCTCAGCCCCACAGGAGCAGGATGCTGAGACCTGGTTGTGGGCACAAGCAGTCCTGTCTCCATGCTGGAGGAGCGGAGCTGTTGCCCGCTCTTGCAGGCACGGAGTGGCTGCCGAGGGAAAAAACTTGTAGCCTGTGCTTATAGCTGCCTCCCCTGAGCTGGCAGAACTGGGTTACTAATATTTCACTGTGCTTTTAAACAGCCCTTCCACAGCCTCCAAGGGGTCTTAACCCATGGTCTGATAAATGCTGTGTTTGTCTTCAGGGCCTGATAAAATGCACAATTAAGTTGGAAGGAAGATGTTCATCAACTCCATGTACTGCATTGTATCCTTATTCGATGTGCTGGGGTGAGACTTGTTCTGTTGTTCTTTTCCTGCTGCCCTTCCAGTCACCCTCTGCACCAAGTTAGCAGCGTGCTTTGGACACTAGGGATGTGTATGTCTGTGGGAAGAACATTGGTTTGCTGGACTTGTACAGATCAGTATTTTGGGAAAGGTCAGTGTTTGATATCTGTAAATCTCTCCTTGAAGATCATCAGTATCAATGGACCTAGAAGTCACAGGCACTATCTCAGAGCTGGCAGGCTGCTGGCGAGGGAACCCACAGGGTCCCTTCAGGACAACAGACCCTGTAGACTAACACAGCAGGAAACCCAGTGAGAAAGTAGGTTTGGCCGGAACATTTACAGATACTGACTTGCATGAAGAGTTTCAGGAAACCAGCTCAGTGCGAGGGGCCATGGCACTGCTGTAAAGACCGTGGTGGTGGCTGTTCTGGAACAGCCCAGTGGAAAGGCATGGCTTGCCATGGGCTGGCTGTGATAAGGGACTTATCTGTGTATAAGGTGTGTTAAAACTGAGACTATTTGTACAATGGTGTGCAAGTTGGCAGGGATTTAAATAAGATAAATCAGTGGGGGACAATTTGTTTTGGAGTGTTTGTTTTATACCTGGAAGGAGCTGTCACCATCTTTTTGACTCCCAGGGTTCTTGCTACTTATCTCTGTTAAAGACATATTGAACATAGTCCTGATTTTTTTGGTCTCATTCATGTTTTGGTGAATGTGCATGACAGCTGAGAGCATTCACTTCATTTTGGCTTAATGACTTTCGAGGGTCCCTTAAATAAGCAAAACTGGAGCAAAAAATAACTGACTGTGTTCTGTTAAATTGTAGTAACATAGCGGTACAAGACCACCATTCTGCCTTGTTTCACCCGATTTTATTTTGATTAAAAATAATAGTAATAATAAACAGTTAAGAACCTTTTCTCATGAATTATAATTTTAGATTTCCTTGTGCTTCCCTTAATTTGATCAAGTCAGTGCATAACATCCAAGAAAAGTGACTGATAAAGAACCGAATTAACTTGGTTAATCTTTAGGATCAGGCTGGCTCATCTGCAGAATACATTTTAGCTATTACAGTCTTCTGAAAGTGCAGTTTCTTTTTTTTTTTTTACATTTATTTGTGGGGAAAGCAGTGCTAGAGCTCAGCAACCATAATCTTTCAGACGGGACACCTGAACCTAGGGGAACTTAGCCAGCTCCTCTTAATTCCCACATGTATTCTGCTGCTAACGGCAGCGATGTACATGTACACGTAAAAGCAAGCGTTGTCACATCACCTCTGAGCTGGGTGAAAGCTGTTAAGTACGACAGTTTCACTTGTCTGTGGTTTCAAACTTGGAGAAATATGACTTGGTGGGAAAGCTTTCAGATTGTGCTTTGCCTTTGAAGGCACCCTGGCAGGAGGTGCAACACACCACCATGACAGTCACATGTCCAGGTGCTACCCTGAAAGGAAAAACCAGCCCTCTTTTGATACTCATAACAAAGATGGTTTTGGATCTACCCCATCTAATTTTACTTTATTTCTTTAGTCAGTAGAGGTAGACAGGTACATCTAGGGTGACTTAGCCCTCCCCTCTGACACCCCTCATGACTTTGTTGGTGTCTGACCTGTTCATTGCAGGGGGAGTCTGCGGCAGCTTGTTCAGATAGTCTGAATTTAGGCTTCTCATCAGCTTACCATGAACATCCTAGAACCCTTTGAAACTCTGCTCTGAAGTGCGTGATTACAGAAGAATATCAAGTTGGTTTTTGTTGAAAGCATCTTTCTTATTCACACCTTGCAGAGAAACTTAGATTCAAGTTACAACCTCAGGGTCAGGTCTCAGAACAAATAGAAAGAAACAAAAATGGGCTTTTTTGGTCTTTGATCTTTTGGAGCTCTGTCTCCAAGCCTTCACCTGAGCTCTGAACTGGCAGAACAGTAATGGCACATCCTAGCTTCAGCTTGGTATATGGGGCTCGGGAGGGTCTTTCCTATGGCTCAGTGGGAGGGAGCCTGGCAATAATCTTTCTCCTGCTTAGATCTAGGAGATACTGGAAGATCGGTTTTGAACATCAGGCAAAGAAAAGACAGCCTAAATATTTTGCCTTGCCTCGTTTGGTGTAAGTGATCATTTTTCTCACTGCCCTTTTCCAAAAGTCATCCATTGAGCAAGGGCAGCTGAGCAATTTGCATTTTTTTCTTAGTCTCTTTTTCTAATTCCCCCCNAAAAGACTGCAAGTACTTGTCCTGGCATATTTACTTCTCCTGGCATATTTATCAAGTCTGTCTTTTACTCAGATTTTTCTGTCAGCTTGCCAGACAACCCAGTTAGAGACACAGAAGCAGTTTAAGGATGAATATTTCAGTCTAAGAAGAGCACCAAGGAAAGAGCATGCCTGGTTTCTACTGTCCTGAAAAGTCCTATTGATTGGAGACATTCCTTTTGGATCAGTGCTCTCAGCAAGGCATAACTGTAGCCCGGGACCTGTGTCCAGAGGTTTGGGCAGGTAACCACAGAATCAAGAGCCGATTTCAGGTAATCCAGAATTATAGTTGATTTGAAGCATTCCATTTACCAAAATATCGGCTCTGCTTTTTGGCAGCCTGGCCTTCTAGTTGATGTTTTCTGGTGGGACGTTTTTCCTTTTTGAATTGTTACTTCATTAACACTGAAAATGAAGATGTATTGATATCCAGGACATGGTCAGGGGCGGACAAAACACATGGTCAAAATACACCTTTTCAAGAGAGAAGTAATATGTCTTCCCACTTCATACCAAAGTTTGACTGCAGTTTATATAATTTCAGTACAAAATGTCTTGACATTAAAAAAGTAATTTGAGATACAATATGCTTTCCTGCCAATTCTGACTAGGAATTAGCTGTAGTTTGAAACTG
Source organism: Psophia crepitans (assembly GCA_013399095.1). Lineage (NCBI taxonomy): Eukaryota > Metazoa > Chordata > Aves > Gruiformes > Psophiidae > Psophia > Psophia crepitans. The sequence continues at coordinate 374,346 of VWZZ01007217.1, read as the reverse complement.
CACAACATTCTGAGAAATGGAAATTCTGATATCTGCACAGCTTTATTTTTTTTTACAGCTTAGTTCTATGTACAGGATTTTTAATTGTAATTGTTTCACCTACTGAATCCTGTTGTACTGTTCTGTGAACAACTCAAATGTTCTTTGTGTTAGATATACACCCTCTTAGGTAGGCTGAGCTTGTGAATAAATTACCCTCCTCCCCACCCCCCAACAGTTGATGTTGGGACCAAAATCCCACTTCTTGCTTTTGTGTTGCATGTAACGCCACTGGTATGATTAAAACCATTTCTCATTTAAGTTCCTTGTAACTCGAGGTTGCACAAAGGAAGGAGAGAATCTGTCCCTGTTAAGTCATGGGTCGCAGTGGCAGGGTGATGTGGTAGTGTCAGATGGCTGTGGAGCTGGGATGTGCCCAGCTGTGCAATCCGGATCATTTAGATCGGTTTAGAAAGACGGGGAGAAAATACGTCTGTGTCAGCTCTGACTCTGCTTCCTGCTGTGCCGTTTGGATGTAGGAAGGGCCACAGGAAGCAATGAAGAAATGTAAATACATGTACGGACTGCTGTTGTTAAACACCACCACCACCCAAACAAAAAACTAAACCCCAACCTCTTAAATCTTTCTTCTCCTTTACTGCAAGGGCAACCTCTACATAATGCCCTCGTTCAGGTATTCTCAACATAAATAGTAAATGCATGCTGAGATGGTGATGAGTCTTCTGGAAGATCTGCAGGAAAGAAACAAGACTTGCAGAGGGAAATGATTTTACGTAAGGCTCGCTTCGTGTTTTGCCAGCACTTGCTTTTTATTAATTTTGATTCTGTTCATAGTTGTCAGACTTTCCTCTTGAATTCACCTGCTGCAGTCCAGGGGCTTAGTCCTGTATTTGATTCTCTGCCTGTGGTGCTGGCCAGAGCACAGTGCGGAGGAATAGGAGTACGCGTCAATGGGCTCAACTACGGCAAGAGGAAAGTAGGAACAGGACGGCATCTAGAGATACTGCGAGAGACCCGAGTTATTTATCAAAGGGGAGCAGGTTGCCAAATGTGATTTATGTTGTGCTGCATGGGTTTTTTCAGAGCTTTTCGAATATTTAGATTTAGGGAACAGGTGCTTCCTTAGTCAAAACAAAGAAATGATAAATATTAGTGGAACAGTCCTGGGGAAATGGTGAAATTAGGTACCAACCAGATAATAATTTCAGCTTTGAGTTTGTGTGGTACTGGTAATTAGCCCTTTGTTTCTTGCATGCTGAGCACTTCTCTCCCTCAGCACGTCTAGGTGATCAGTTCTGCATCCCAAATTCATGCCTATGGCACAAGATATAAAAATGGTTCTGCTTGTAATTCTGTCTGCAGTTCCTTAGATGATCAATGTACAAACATCCTGTTTAAACACAGCTGAGAGAGTATTTGTGTAGCACTCATTGTGTCAAAGGGATCATTTTCCAAGGCATCAAGCTGTTTTAACCTGCTAAGAGTTCTCTCTCCTTCCCCCTTATTTACAGAAGAAAAAAACCCAGAAAAGATGGGAGGAGAACGGAGCCGGATGAGAGGTCAGAAAAAGGGGAAGAAATGCAAGGCATTGATAGACGAAGGACATGCACAGCAGACCCTGGTGTGTTCATTCACTTGTGTGAATGGGTTCAGAATGAAGTAATGAAAACGAGGACTATTTCTCTTGATTTTTGTTTCTAAAACATTACAAAGAGTGAAGCTTGTGTAAATGCCCAGAAAGGAAGGGCAGTCTGCCCCACAGAGGCAGGGTGAGAGCAGCCAGCGAGGGAAGGGGTGCCTCCCTGGCACCGTGATCTCCTGGGTGGGAAGGAACAAACCGTTTGAGCAGAAAGTGCTTGAGTATATATTAAAACTGGGAGAGAACTGAGGGAAGCTGGGATCCATTTGGCACTGAGGATAGTTCAAGAGTTTTCCAAGCTGGGGATGGGCATCCATCTTCTGATGTGATCAGTCTTCTGAGAGACATCTGTTTGTTCTCTGCCCTGCAAGGAGGCGTGCCAGGTTCAGTGCCCGCCAATTCGGCCAAACCTCAGGACATGGTCCTTCTGGAAGAGCTGCAGGAGGTTTCAGTAGGTTGGTGACAAGACAGACTGAAAATAAATTACCGCTCCTGTAAAACACCAGTCTTAGGCCACCGGCACTGTTCTTTCTCTCAGGAATAGCTATTCAGAAAAGCATGTGCCTCCAGGCTTGTACGGACAAGGCTTCCACTGGGCAAGAACCAGAAATTTCTGTTACCTGTAACTATCGCTGTGAATTTCCCTGTCCTTCTAACAATTATTGTGCTAGTTATCCTTTATGTTGTTTATTTGCAACTGTAAATGCAAAACAGTTCATGACCTTTTCTGTATACTTTTTAATAGATTGTGCTTGGGAATAGGTAATTCTAACTTCAGTATCGAAGAGGACTTCCATAACCTGTGCTGTTGCACCTCTTGTAAACATTTTGTACAATGCAATCTGCTTTCTATTAATGCCAGACTTAATTTCAAACTGTATTTAATTCCTATCTTACTAGGGATATGAATTTGACAGTTAATTGAAATGAGTCCATTGTTTTTGCCATGGACCTACAGTGGATGAGATCATCCGTGATTTTGCATTCCAGTCATAACCCTGCAGAAGTTACAGTTGTCAGAATTCATCACTGCAATTCTAACATAATTATTATAAAAGTAATCTATTTAGTGCCCCAGGACATTTGTCCTGATAGGCAGTGAAATGGCCCTATGGACATGCTAGAGACGGCATCTTTGTGCCATTCTTTTCCAGATATTGTTCTACAAAATCAAGATGCCTGTCATTCAAAGCCGTGCTTCTGGGAAGGTACTAAGGGTGTAATTTCTGTAAATTAAACTGCAGCATTTGTACCATTAATGGGAAAAAACAATCTTGCTTTGTGTATTCTGAATGCCTAATTGATCATCTCAAATGGATGTGCGCCACCGTGTTGGCTACATGGAGAAGTTTCTGTGTGAAGCTGTGATCGTGGCGATGCATTTTCTAGCAGGTTTTTATGAACAGACTGTGATCAGTTTTCAGACAGCACATGATAGCATTTTTAATTATGGCCAAAAAATGAAGTGTGTGAGATGGTATCGGAAAAGCATCACACAGATGATACACGAAAACTGAGCTATAGTCCATATTTAGTTGAAGTATTATTGGTGCCATTGATTTTCAATTAATATTTGGTATTGACCATTGCTGTGAAGACAGCAACATACTGTAGCAGATTTATGGGGTTTTTTACAAGCCATTGATTTTTTCTTACTATGCAGCTGTTGCCATTAATAAGGCACACAGGAAAATACTCTTTAAGAATTTGTTTCTCCCTAGTTCAAGCAGACAGTGTGTGAGAATCTGTGCTCTGCAGTTGTCCTCTGCAACACGAGGTTTTGTCATCTTTTCATAATGCGGGAACAGTTTGAGGTGCTGTCAGGCTGCTGGGGATGTCTGAGAGACAGTGTGAGTTTGGGCTTCCTTTTGGACACTGCCTTTCTCTCAGTTGTCCTGAGAAGTTGCTCTGCCTGGAGTAAATCCTCATTATTAATGTGGGATATCAACAAAAGGCATATTGTCAGAGGTCAATCTATAGCTGGCAGATTTCGATAATTTGAAGTAAGGAAATTTCATGTGCGACTCAAGAAATGGCTCCTCAGCAAGTCACACAAGGCTCTGTTTTGTAAAAGAAAACAAAATGAGATGAATATCCCCAAATGCTTTTAATGCAATAATAGTAATAACAAACCCCACCAAAACCTAACCCAAACAATAATTACAATATCAATTAGAAATTTAACAAGAGATCAGGGAGAAGGTATTTTTGATTTCTTGCTCAGACTGAGCTATGTGTTCTAAAAAGTACGGCGAAGCTGTACAGATGACATTTCTGGATGTCTTTGTTCCATGGAAGGCAGAGCCATTTCCATGGGACCATGTAATCTGTCACAGGAGGGAACCAGAACTGTGATGCTGAAAGAGAAGCTAGGTCAGAGCTATTATGACCAGGTACGGTCAAGTTCTTAAATCCATAATTAACCACTAGGACCATCCTGTTTCCACATGTCCTGAGCTGCTGCACATTCTGTAGAAATTTCTTAAGTTTCAAACTGTGGAGGAAAAACATTTTCTGGAGAACCAATAAAATAGCCATCTACTTAATTTTCTCCAATGACTCTAATCTCTTCCCCTACTTTAGGTTATTAGGAGGTATTTCTCAATACATTTTCAGCAGCTGACAAGCTAGATGAAATTGAGTAACCTTATATACATGTATCTGCCAATAGTCACTTTTAAATATGGATAAAGCTGTCAGGGCACATCAGATGTCCTTCCTGAACAGAAGAGCAAAGCTAACCATGCAAGCTAATAACAAGCATTGATCTGAAAAATGAATACATGTCAAAGAGGCTTAGTCAGGAGAGCCTGTAATAGGCAGAAATCAGGCCCTATGTCTTAATCACATTTCAAGAAATTGGGTTATTCCATCCTTTTATTACAGCCTCGGTGGAAGGTAATGTAAAATACCAGCTTTAGCTATCCATGGTATGCCAGTGTCATGGGGGTGGATGTGCTTCCCTTCGTTGCCGGCCCGTGCTGCTGCCTGGTGCTGCCCCACCCCGGTACCAATGTGTAAGCCAAAGACCGTGGCTTACAGATGTGGTGGAAAAGGCTCCATGACCCTCTTGGTCAGCTCGTCTGCCTCCCCAGAGCAGCAATGCTAGCCACGGGCACCTTGGGTGACGCTCAGCATCGCATGCCCTGATGAGGGCGGGTGTCCGCAGCCATGCGCGGGGGAGTTTGCACTGCCTGGCAGTGCTGAGAGGGGAAGATCTAATTTTTCCCCTCCAGAGGTGAAAGTGAGGAAGAACTGGTAGGCAGCTGAGGACATCTTGTTGTGTCCTTCTCTGAACACTCGGAGAACTCCTGCAAGGTGAATAGAAGTGAGAATGAGCAAATGTTCGGGTTGTTCTTAGCGTGAGCGCTGACATGTTAAGCTAGGGAGGTTTCTTCTGACCGAGATCGTACAAATCTCAGTGTGTAGTGAAGACAAGGCTTTACTGAGTGTGGTACTTTAACTGTTATTATGGGAACAGCTCTGGCAATGGCAAATCAGTGCCTACAGTTTATTGCTAAATGCTCTAGGTCTCTCAGTGCTGTTATAAAAATATTATATTAAATGTATTGCAACATGTGGCTTTTACAAAGCCCAAGAGTAATTCTTGGAAAAGTGGGCTTGTTCTGTCCCTGTAGAGATCAGAATTTATGGCACTAGAACTGCAATTTTGTGGTGAGGGGGGAACAGCAGCACTGTTTATCTTCATCATTTTTGGTCACTCTGCAGCATTCAGGCTGAGGAAAGCGACAGAGTAAGAAATCTGCAATGTAAAACTGTAGCTGCTCCTGTACTTCGCATTATAGATCTACTCTAAATATTGCAGTTCAGTTACCCAGGTCGTGGCAGCAAGAGGCTCCGCAGGCTCTTGTTTCGCATACAGGCTTTTTGAAGGGCTGAAGTATTTCTGTCCTCCTGCAAGCTTGTGCTTTCTGTTTGTTCACGAGTGACCGGTTCTTTATTTCTGCGCTTCCCTACTCTTGAAAACGGCCTGTGGGAATTAATTGTCAATGGTGGGCCACGTGCTTTGCATGACACTGCTCCACCCATGCCTGTAGACTTGCTTTGATTCACTCTAGCTTAGGATCTGGTTTTGTTTTGTTTCTGTCCTGAAGGCACTATGATTTTTTCTTTTTGCTCACCACTGTCCTTGCTATTGAATTCTACAACTAAATTTTAAAAAGGCTCTAATACGCTACTGTATTATATAGGGTTTTACTGTAATTTCTATGTCCACTGATTTCAAGTCCTCCCAGTTAGAACTTTAAAATATTTTTGATCTGAAAAATATCTTGCTCAAAACTCTACCTGGTTCTGTGCAGATAACTAACAGAAGCCATGCAAATGACTGTGGACATAAAGAACAAATGCTGTGTTTTGCCTTTCACTACAGGATACACTCGCCTTGTTTCATCCCTGTCACCTGGATCAGTTGTTTAATTGTTTATTTACACAAATGAACCTTTTGGCCTTTTTTTTTTTGGCTTTCCCATCTTGCTGAGTGTTTCTATAACTGGCAGGTATAATCTGCATGCTGGGGGTACTCAACATGCCGTTTCTATCCAACTAAATCACTGCATCAGGTTTAGTCTGGAACCTCTGCACTGAGGCAAAACTATCTTCTGTTTTCTGTCTGCCTGGTATTAAAGATTAGGGGTTTGCTTTCCAGTACCCAGAGTGGTGTAGGACTTGCACAGCACCCAGATAACACATTGCCAGATATTAATTACTCCATAATCTCATGCTAGGACTGCATACTCAGGTGGCTGCTGCTTATGTCTAACACAAGCAGCAAGTAGCTCGGCATCCAGTCCCTTCAGATATCCACCAAACCTGGCAAAACAACCTCTCGAGCCAAAGCCCACTGGTGTGAATGGGAAACTGTTTTCAGGACTGTGCTGTAATTCACTGAAATGGGTTAGTGTCCAGTGTCTGCTTCATGTTAGTACTGGCTCTGCTGTGGAGGGAATTTACAAGGTGACACAATATTGGCAGAAAAGTTTTTCCCTATGAGAACTACATGGGAGGCTTAGACTGTATTTGTTTCCTTTAATGGATGCCTAGCATGGAATAGTGCATTGAAACTTTTTTTTACTGAGATGAAAACTTGCTAAATTAAATGCTGAAGAGTAGTTTCTCCTCTTGTAAATGGCAGAAATAATGCAATTCTAAAGTTCTCCAGATATCTGCAGATGGAATTCTGGTGCCCTTATAGTTTTGGTGATTTACTAAACTGAGACCAACAAAGAAACCAAGGCGAAAAATCCTCACAGCGTATTATAGTCCGTTAGCTTTATTTTAGCCCTTCAGCCCTGGAAGCCTGCGTGCCCTGCGTAAGCAGTTCAGTGTCATGACCATAAAATGTGGGTGACAAATGGAAATGTTTGGCATTGGTAAACAGACAAGCTCATGTGGACAGTGGAAGCCTGAGACTGTAGGAAAGGAGTCCTTCCATCTACAGCCTCACTAATGCATGAGAAGAAAAATCTCCAAAGCACCTTTCTATAGGTGTGGGACTGATAATTCGGTCAGAGATGTCTTTGAGTCTAAGGGACTTGCAGTATGGTGGCCATTGCGGGTTAACAGACCCAGCTGGGACATGGGAAGTGTCTCGGAGGTCCCATCAAAGGCTGAGAGCTCAGCCTGGGGCGGCTGCAGGAAGGATGCAGATGGTCAGTGTGGGTTTTGGAGTGGGGATGCTAGGTTTTTGTAGGGTATAAGCAACAGAAAAAAGAATCAGATGCTTTCTAGGGATAACAATGCAGAAAATAATCATTGCTTAGGTAGGGAGGTCAGAGAAAGTCTGAGAGCAGCTCAAAGCTCTTTAAAAGGGAGTGAGACTACAATTAACAACTGTAAAGGAAGTTCCAGTCTGCTGGTCACCAGATGGAGGATGGTCCTGTCCTGCCCTCAGGCTGGGCTCCCCCGGCATGCTCTCATCCCCAAACAAAAGCACGTGGTGGGTGCACATCACTTGCCCTTGCAACACTTTCATTAGTCAGACTGAAATAACCAATTCTGCTGGAAACTTAATAAAAAACTCTTCTACTTTGGACGGTGATTTGGGAAACATCCAAGCTTTGTTCTTCCGAAGTGATAAAGTTGAGGCAGAAATACAATGTGCTTTGTCATGTTTAAATTTAGCAGGTTACAATGACTGAGAAAAAAATCTGTGTATTACTCCCTGTTCACTCCAACTTGTTGTCCTTGTGCATGGTACCCTAGGCTCTGGTGAAAGGCACCCCCAACTTGTCTGCTGTTTCCAAAGGCTGGAGGCCAGGAGGCAGTGCCCAATGCCCAGGGCAGGACCTTCAGCCTTCCTGTCCCTGGGGCTGCTCTGTCTCGCCCTGGCTCTGCAAGTGTCTGGGAGGCTCTGGGGGGTGCTACAACCCCTGTGTTCGCTGCCCTCTGTCACTCGGTGGGAAGCACTGCCAAACCTGAGGGTTGAGCTTAGTGAGCTGTGCACAGCACTGCCGGGCTTGGGAACAACCGCCGGGACTGGAAAAAAGCTGAGGGGGCCAGAAAAGGCAGCATGGGATTCTGCTGTTTGAGGGCACCTGTGTGAAGGCTTTAAAAATAAAAATAGCCCTTTCTGTGGATGGAAAAAGACCCTTTATGAAAAGACATTTCAGCTTAATTTATAGCTAGCAATAATTTGATAAATACCTTTGCTTATTGAGAACAGGAACCTTGTTCAGGCACCACCTGTCATGACATTTGCCCAGCACTAGACACCAACGGAACCATCAGGGTGCTGCAGCCCTTGTTCCCCACCAGAAGGAATAGCTGGGAGCATGTTCCTATGTGCTCAGGCAAACCCATCCCAGGGAGGCAGGGCAGATTTGGGAGGAAGGGCAGGAACATCCCCGCTCTGGCCTGTGGCTCCAGGCTGGCGCAAGGCACCTGCCCAGCAGCACTGGAGGGGCTGGTGGCTTGTGCAAGACGAAACGAGCAGTTTACAGGGCCGTCTTTTCTCACCTGAAATTCCCACTCTTCCAAAGCAAGCCCTCTCAGCAGGGGCCATGCTGCAATGTCAACAGGAGAAACAACAATGATGTCTGAGGTGACCCTTGCCGTGCAGGCTGAACTCAGGACCACAGGTCAACGAGTGGATTGGTGGGGTGAAGAAGCTTTGATTAACCCTCCGCACAGGTTATTCTCAGGTGTACTGATCCTGGGGTTGTCAAAAGTGCTGCAGCTCCTTGAAAAAAATCATCACAATGAAGGAAGCTTGAACTACATTTAAAATTGGAGATTATTACTATTAGAATATTTTGTGGTACTAAAGTGAATATTTTTTGGTACTAGAGTAGGCGTGGAGTTTGAGGGTCAAAATCTCCCACCATTGTTTCTGTGGAGCAGCAGTTCAATGCCAGCTCTTGAATCGGTTGCTGATCACAGGTGCTAGGACCTTGTCTGTGCGTCAGCAGTTTGTAGGATGAACCACATCTCATCTTAGCAGTCCTGCATGTCTGGAAGTTTGGCACTTGATGTCATGAATTATATGGTGTTTGTACCTCTCACAATTACATTTGATTTCTTTATGCTATTTGATAGCTCTGTGCCGTGATGATAGCGTTGTTCTTTCTCCCCTCCATGACAATTATATCTCATGTTCCCTCAGCTCTAACATTTACAATGTCTGACCTCAAATTTAGCTGGCGTCTTCCAGGCGATGTGTATTTGTGTCAGTCAGGAGGGTGCAGGCGCTCAGCTCACACATTTATGCTCCATTAGTCATCCCTGCATTGTAGGAAGGAAAGTTGCTTCCTTCTGTGCTTTTCTCTGGGCAATTGTAATTCTGCAGCTCAATAGCTCTGAATTTATTCAGCCTAGCTGGATATTATCAGTTTATTTTTATGTGTGTGGAGAGACAGAGCCCAGGAGAAAAAGGGAGGAGGAAAAAACCCCCTATTGCTCGTGTAGGGCTTACAGTGGGATTTAAACTGAAGCATGAAATTCTTCATATAAATGTTTTAGGACTCTTATCTCTGCAGAGATTTATTTTGGAAATATTCCCAGGGGAAACAAGGGCAGCTTGTTCTCAGCCTCTTCCTCAACTCCCCTTTCTGCACCAAGGGCCCCAGGGGGTTCCCATGGTGCTGGCTGCATTTCTGGAGGCTTCTATCCTCTAATGCAGAGCAGGGCTAAGCATGGGCTGGGACAACTCTGGGTCACAGGAGCTGAACAGTGACTGTGGCCAGGCAGGAGGTCTTGGCCGGGTGGGGATCTATGGGGGGGTCCCTGTGCAAGAGGTTCCTGGTCTGTGGCTCGGCTTGAGTCAGTAGTGACTGCAGTGTCAGACTTCTGCCAGCACACCCTTGGCCGTGGCGTCTCCTGGTATGTGCTGAGCTTCAGGTGCATCCACCCTGGCCAGCTGGGACAAAGCCCCTGCCTGTGAGTCTTGGAGATGCTCCGTGGTTCAAGGTCCTGCGAAGGTGTGGGACAGCCAGGGCACAGACCTACTCAGGCCTGGCTGATCGCAGGTAGTACATGGCTCTTGAGAGCAAAAGTTCTGAAATCACCACAAGCTAATTAGTTCAAAATAGTCAGGTGGTATGCATCGTAGGTAGCAAAAGCTGTCTCAAAGAACCGCTGGCACAACAGTGCTGGGGGGCTCATCAGAGGTGGTTGGCTGATTAACAGGAGCTACAAAGGTTTCTTCCAGGACTTTGCCCTGTTCGCCTCTTTCTGCTGATCTCGAGAGCAGCTTTCTGGGATATGAGATGTTTGATGCCTCTTCAACTCCCAAAGGGTTATTTGTGGTGGGGCTATTGGGAAAATAGAGGGAAACCTCTGAGCAGCACTGGTGAGCTGCCCGGTGCTCTCCATTGCTGCTGGTGGATTGATCCCCAGAGGCTTGGGATCAGCAAGGTCTTTCACAGCTCTAAGGGCTTCTTAGGTGTGACTGTGGCATCACTGCTATCTGAATTGACATGTTACCTCCAGCACTTGAATTAGAGCACTGGAATTTGAAAGGAAGCTTTAGCATTTAACCAGGGCCTTGTGAGAGCACCTTTGCAGGGAAATTCTACCTCAGGGTTATTGATGGGTTCTGATTTATTCATGAGATTAATAATATTGTCTGGGTCATGCAATCCATGCCGTCACGCCTCCAAGAATTCGTGGTTCATGGTCGGCTTCCTTCATGCGTTGTAAGAGGAGAAAAATGAGCTGTGCAACAGGGAAATCAGAAATAATATTAGAAATTTTTCAAGGATTTAGTGAGCTTTCAGAGCTTCAAACTCTTCCCCTTCTATAATAAACCTTTGATAAAGAAATATAAAATGCATTTTTTGTACCTTCATTGTAGAATTAACAACTTGGAGCACAGAAGTTTGGCAGTCAGGTGCTTTGTTGTTTTGGCGCTTCCTGTAAGAATTCTATTTGCAAACAAAAGGAAAGAAACTAAGACTGAAAGGGGAAACAGTGAAAACCAATTTAGCAGGTAGCTGTCGCACGAGGATCTGAGGTAGATGTGTTTGCATTACAACTTAGCAAGTATTTTGGTAGGAAATGATTCCGCGTACAGGGGTGCATTGCGAGTACATATTAGATTTACAGGGGCCCAAACTATGGCATCGGATGGGATTTACTGTGCTATTTTTCTCACATTTCACTCACCCTGACCCTGTGAATATGTCAGATGTGAACATAAGGTCAGTGCAGAGATGGGCCTGTAGTGTTACTGGTGCAGGAATGACTTGGAAACGCTATTCCGTGGTATGGCTGGAAAAACGCCGTGGCAGGTACAGGCAACAAGAAAACGCAGAGATGTAAATCTGCGGTGTGAGCTCAGACCTATTGTACTGCTCTTCTACCTCAGGTCTTCAAAATCTTACCTGTTGTATCTTGATCCAGCAATTGATACTTGTTCTGTTCTTGGAAGTTTCCTCTTTTCTGTGCTGAATGATTGCGATTATCGTTTAGTTAATTTGCATGCACAGAAGAAGGCTTGCTACAAATTGCCATGATCTAATTCCACCGAGCCTGTTACAGACTATGTAAGTGCGTTTGCAGCACTGAAGGAGCCATAAAAACACTCGTCACAGCAGGTACCCTCAGAGGAGGTGACAGGAAGCGCAGGAGGAACCCAGGCTCGGGCAGATGCAGGCACCTGCGGCTGGGTGCCCCTGAGCTGCGTCCCGTGGAACGTGTGGCAGCTGCCAGGCAGCTTGTGTCCTCGGGGCTGGCTCCCAGACAGCCTAAGCAGCCAGAACAGATGGAAGACAACCACAAGGCACCTGCAAAATTGATTTTCAAGGTAAAACCCTGCACCTTCTGGGTGATCGCCCTGGAGCTGGCTCTGCACATGGACCAGGCAGCCTCCAGGCCAGCGCTACTGCTCCGCAAGAGGCGGTGCCAGCAAACAGTCTGCATTCGTGCACCTCTAACTGGCCACAGGAGGACAGGCTTTTTGTGTTCCTTTTGTGACGAAGAGGAGAACGGAAGGTTTTTCAGAAGTCAAGGGGGGTTGTATGTTGTTACTTCTAGGAGAAGCTGATCTGTGCGTTGTGCAAGCTGGTCATCTCCAAGGCGACTCGATCTGGGTAGGCTGCGGAGCGGAGTTGTGTGATGGTGTGCAGAGGATAAGGAAGCGCTGGATGTGCCAGGCCAGTGTCGTTAGTGAAATGCTAATGATCCATCATGGCATTTCCAATGGCAAAGCTCTCCTCTGGCTACATTTGTGAATTTTGCTGGCTTCAGAGTAAGCTGGCCAAGCTGAGTCAGCGGGCACACTCAGTTTGCTAAACAGGAGGCAAATAAAAACACAAACACCAAGAAGCAAGTATTTAATAAATACCAGTTGTTTAAACAGGTAAACATTGCAGGGCAGGTGTTGGGGATTAGCGAGGTTTAAGGGTGTGCTTAGGAAACAGTTACAAATGCTTGGAGAAGTTAGGTGCTGTTTAAGGCAAGGGTTTACATGACTTCTTTTCCTTGTTGTTCCTCAGGAAACCATGCTCTTAATTAATTTGTAAAACACCTTGACCACTGGCCTAGTTTACACCTCTATCTGCAATGGTGTATCTTCCCTCAGCTCACAAACAGCAGCGTGAACTCTGTTTAAAGAGCCATTTTTGCAAAACATGAATATCACATAAGAGCAAAATTGATTGCTGAAATAAAGGGTGAGGGCTGCAGTATTTTATATTTATACACTACTTCCAGGAGATGTGGAGAAGTCACAAAACCCGAAAAGCATGTGCAGTTTACTGAAAGATGGATAGTCTTTCAGTGTTTGCAGCACTATTAGTTATTTATAATGTTTTTCATCCATTACATTGAGAGTTTGCTCATTGAAAAGCAGCTTGCCTTCTGGAGAGCAGAGCCATTTGCAAGATGGAATGAAGCTGAGGCTACAGCAAAGAAATCCTCTTGCATAGCAAACAGAGAGAAAAAGGGAGAAATGCTCAATCTTAATGTCCCCTCCTGCAGTATAAAACTACCGGAAAAAGTGCTTTCCCACTAGGAAGCTATCCTGTCTGAATGGAAATGTTAACAAACAGCATTCCCTACAGCTGAGCAGTCAGGGTAGAAAAAGACATGGTCCTGTGGTTTAAGCTAATCAGCTGTCGGATTTTTGATTGTGGGACTTGCTCTGATGTGCCTATGTCCAGACAGGCTAACAGGTTTGTTGTACTGTGCTAGTGGGCGCTGTGTTTCTGGGGTGTAGATACCCGTATCGTATACATTTCTGAGCACCTTCTCGCCTGGTGTTGTGATACTTCCGCAGTCACATATGCTCATCTTCATGACACCCCTCTGCTGCAGCCAGAACTGATCCTGCTGTTCTACAAATGTAAAATGGGAATCCAGGGTATGTGGGCTGCAGGCGCTCTCCAGTGTGTTTGGGGCTCTGGTTCATTAAGGTCTCTCAGCTGACTTTGGTGCTGGATGCCTCTGCCCCAGCATCCTCCCTACATCCGTGATGGTTGTGCTTGCACCCAGGCACTGTGCCACTGCAAAGCCTGTTTGTCAGCAAGTGTATCATCCCCTCGCTGCGCTATCAAAATAGCTGTCTCCCGGGAGCCTTAAATCATTCTGTTTAAAACAGTGTTATCATAATCCCAGCTTGCTCTCTTTTCCTCAATGTCATTTCATTAAAAAGAGCCTGAACAGACTTAAGAGCTGCCATAAATTTTCAGCTGACCTCCAGGTCTGCTGCCATGCAGGGATAGCAGGCATGGAGGGATGCCGAATTACAGAAGGAAAATGTGTGTTTCACAGGTGAAACTCGGAGATCCTTGCAGGAACGTCTCAGCATCTCACCGGTTGCTTGTGCCGTGCCCGCTGGCTGCTCCCCCGGCAGCCACCCCCTTTCTGGGAGTGGAGGGCCGAAGGGGACAGTCTGTTCACACACTAAGAGCTGTCTAAAGTTCAGAGAACCTAGAATTGTACCCAGCCCAGCCGGGTGCCCATTTGCTGGGCTCCTGCAGTTGTAAAGGATGTGTTTTGGTTCATCTTTACTCAAGGAATGTGCCTGATGTCTATCATGACTTCAAAGAGCCTGAGGAGTAATAGTAATAGTTTGCTGTAGGGCTGGAACATCTGGAACATAAACCTTCTCTACTGCTCTTGCTCCTTCTCCTGTCTCTCATACTGTCCTGGTCTCATCTGGTAAACACAGCCTTGCACGCTTCTGAGCATACACTGGGTGTGGTACAGTTATCTACTTTTAGGTATCAATTATACATTTTTCTTTGGGTGACTAACCTAGTTTCCTCAGGTTCAAACCATCCAATTTTACCCCCCCTCAGAATAATCTCTCTCTTCTTGGTGCTGTCCTGGGCATATGAGTTTGAGGCTGTTGGAAATATGGGCTCTGTTCCTTGCTGTTTACAGGAAGGGAGTAGTTCCTTTGTAGGCACTTGCTGCACTGTAGATCTGTGCCCCTTGTGCTCCAGCGGAGGGAAAGGGGGCTCTGAACAGACCAGTGACCACCAAGCTGCTTACGCCTTTGAAGCATTAAAAGAAATCTCTTTCCAAGCAGCGTGGGGGAATTTCTCCTGGTAGCCCGCCTTTGGGCCCTGCCTCGGCGCCATGGGGCGACCCGGGCTGGGCAGCAGGAAGGGACTGTGGGCTCCTGGCGTGGCCAGTTCCCGGCCCTGGGCTGGCTCAGCTGCTTCTCCCCTCTTCTCCGTGTCCTCTGCGGGGGCTGAGCTGTCAGGCTGGCGGGGCAGCGAGTGGCATGCCAGCTGGAGCACCGAGGCACTGATAGCCTGGAATTGCAGTCTCTGCAGCCAGCCAAACATTTGAAGCCTCCAATTAAAAAAGTGGGATTTATTCTCCGCGGGCAGCATTTACTGGATACTGACAGCAGCGATGGAGAAGTGGCTGAGGGCAGTTTAGGGAGCTGTCTGCCCAGAGGAGGAGGGCAGCAGACCCCCGAAGCGGCCGGAGCGCTGAGCCTGGAGCAGCACACAGTGCTGCAGGCTTTGCTGGAGCCACCAAGGTGACCTCAGAAGCGCTGCTGACATTTAGATCTGAAATCCTCTGCTCTTACCCCTGCAGGACTGAGAAGTGTAGCAAGGTCCCATCTAGAAATGATTATGTTTCTTTTCCTGTTCTCTGAAGAAAGTAATTCAAAAGTCTTCATGAATCTGTGCTCTTCCTAGTTGGAATCTATGGAATCCTGTTACTGGGTTTTAAATGAAGCTGTGTCTTTTTTCCTCTTTCAAATCCAAATAACTCACTTTCTGAGAAACTTACATTTGAACTAGGATACTGCCTTTTTTTTTAAACTTTGAACTTAAGTCCTGTTTATTCCAATATTTGGAAGCAGCAGAGACCATATTCCTCAGGCTACCATAGCTGTCAGACTTGAAGAATAGTGTAAAGTGCAAGAGTGTCATAAAAATTCTCAGAAACCTGATGGCAAAGTGTGAAGAGGGAAGAACCAAGTACAAACCACTAAGTTATTTATTAACCTTCTGTGGTGAAGATGCTGTGTTTGCTATCTCCCAGCTCGTTAATTTAACAAGGGAGGTTTTGTTAAGGAACAAATGAAGTGTGAGCTTGTACAAAGTACAGCTGTCCTGATTTGGGATACTCGGGCTGAAGCCAGGGTGGAAAAACAGACACAAGGCTGGTGTTGCGGTTAGTGAGCTAACATTGCGGGCCCGGGGAAGGAACGGGTGTGTTTGGGGCAGCTGTTGTGGGGCCGGCGTGGCGGGGTTCCCCCCAACACGGATGGGTGAGGAGAGGCGATGTGGAGCAAGGGTCACCTCGGCTGTCCCCCATGCCACTGAGTGCTGTGGGAGAAATGTGGGTGCTCCTGTCTCCCAGCACCCCAGGGCAGCCTGCACCCGCTGCCCGCTTTGCAGTCAGCTCTGTAAACAGAGAGATTAAATGGAATTGCTTAAAGCTCATTTTGTATTTTAATTAAGTGTGTATTAATTTGACTTAGCTACTGAGCACTGACTATGTTACGCATTCCTCATTTTATGAGCTAATGGCATGGGGATAAATAATACATGATGGAGTATATCTTCAGAGTGTTAAGTTTTTGTGTTTTACAACAATTTTAATACATCTGTGTACAAGTCAATTAAACACACAGTTTATTGCTGATTACAGTGATTATTTGGCTTCTGCACATCATGAAACCCAGCAGAAAAGTCACTGTGGCAAAGAGTAGGTTAGTGGAAGCCAGTGAACGTGAAGGTTTGCCCCAGCAGGATCTCCTTGAAGCTCAGCATGCTGTGTGAGCACTGGTGTTGCTTTCTGTGTTCTTGGAGCTGCAGCGGGGGACTTCAACTACTGGTCCTGGAGTCCGAGGACAAACACCTCACCCCTGAGGACTCTCACCTCGGGGCCAAGTGATCACGACATCAATATGGTGGGCGAACAAAATGGCGTTTATTAAACTGCGTCACAGGTTTATGTACTCCCTTTATGGGGTGTGGGGCTCTGTGCCGGTCATAGGGGTGTGCCTAAGCTCACCGTACAACGCGAGATCTTCCGAACGGGATTCCCTACACACTGGTTCAGTAAATGTAACTTTCAAAGTCAAGTTCTTATTTTTTGACTCTCCGCTTAAGGAACCTAAAAGTTTAAGTACAGCTCAGCCTGGCGGTGACGGTTTTGTCTGCTCGTATGTTAAAATGAAGAGAAATACTCTGGTCTTTCTGTCATTTTCAGCTGAAACTACCTAAAGCTGTCCACTGGTTTACTGTAATGCCTGAGGGGTCTCCTGGTGTGTGCAGCACAGGTCCTGCTGAGGTGGCTTTCGTAGGAGAGCTGGTGTTTGCTGAGAAGGGACAACCGACTCAGTCTGGAGCCGTGCTAACAATCCAGCGTGACGTGCGATCTGTAGGGAAAGTCAGCACTTTAAAATGATTTAAAAATACTTTAAGAAAGGATTTTGCCTTGTCAACAGGAGACCAGTCACTCCTGCAGCTGTAGAACAGGCAGCCAAGCCATGTCCAGAGACCTCCTGTGCGAGTGTTCCGAAAAGCAGCTCTAAATGCCTGAAGGGTCTTCACTTCTTAATAGCCAACTGTGCTCAAACAGCCTGTGGCCAGGGGTTTGGTGAATACTGGGCTGGAACTGGATGATCTTCAAAGTCCCTTCTAGCCGAAACCACTCTAGGAGTGCTGTGCACAAGTAGCTCGCCTCGCGGTTGAGAAATAAGCCTAAGGCTTTTGGTCCCAGTGTGTTACACTTGTCCTCCCAGGAGAGTCTGCATTTTGCATTTGGGGGTTTTGTTGTTGGACTCATTTGAGTCCTGATGTAAGAGGAGCGTATGGTACTCTCAAAGCCAGAGGCTTCTGGGAGGGCTGGTGGGAGAGATGTTGCTGGAAATGCTGGAAATGTTGCACATCTCAAGGCCCCCAAGAGAGGGAGTTTGTTTCTCTCTGCTGCTCAGCAGTTGTGGCGCCTGACCTGTAACTTGGTCTCTGAGCCTGTAGGGACTAAAACCACAAGGTGACCGTGAGATGTAGCTGGGTTTAACTGCTGAAACAAGAGGCTAACTCTCAGCTGGCTTGTTCAGGACAGACACCAGGATTTCAGTGAGGCGCTGCTGGTTTACGCCAGCTGAGGATGCGAGGATGGGTCTCCTTTGTGCTATTAGCGCTTTGTCGTTAGCACTGTGCATTGCGTCAAGTATAAGCTCATTGCAGAGCACTGCAGTGCGTGACAAATAATCTTATACATCAACATGTCAAGATAACTTCTTTTAAGTAGTATTAAGTTATTCATTCAGAAAGTCAGACGTTTCTTCCCCTGAGGCATATCAGCATACAGCACAACTTGTTATTAACTGTGATAACGCTGGTAATAGTGATATAAACATATGGGTGGGGTAGATGGTGGAGCGGAGGACAGCCATCTCCCGGCAGCACGACGGATGGGGTGCGTACCCTGCGTGCACCACACCGTACGCGTGGGGAACGCAGCCGCGTCTGCCTCGCCGTGGACTGCTCGCCTTGCTGTCTGTCTTGGTTTAATCACGGTCCCATCAACCGCAAGTAGTGAATGAGAGGAAAGAAGAAAGAACAAAAGGAGATAAATGAATATGCAGGAAAATAGAGACGTGGGTGGGAGGAGTATTTAATCCCGCTCCGAACAGATGGTGAGTTGTTCAGGTTTAAGCACTGCTGCAAGATAGATATCCTAGTGGCAAATATCGTTCAATCCTGTTGTCATGTTTTGGGAAGAGCTTAATGCATTTTCAAATTTGTATCGATAATTTGAAGACATTCATTAAAATTTTGAAGGAAGTGAAAAATGGATGTTTCTTTCCCAAACCTACTAACTCTGCTTAGGAAATTGCCTGGCCCTTGTTTTGCACGGGGCTGGAAGATGCTGTTTACAGCTATCGATCACAGCGTACCCAGCAATTCGGTGCAATGATTAAGCAGCTCCTGTTTGCTGACATGGGAACGCAGAGGAAAACTTGAAATACTGAGACCTACTCTCACCCTGAGGCCAAAATCCTCTTTTTCCAGCTTGCCTCCAGAAAAGCTTTTTACCCTGGATTCACAGCGGGTTGCAAGCCAGCTGCATGTGTCCCCTAGTGACACTGCTGCAGCAGTGGCAGCGTCAATGTTGCTGATGACTTCTGAGATGAGAATGACCATGTTTCAGCACATAATTTCTCATGCCAGTAGCAATGTTGTTGGATTTGTTTCCATGCTTTGATAAGAAATTAAGCTTTGACAGCTGATGGAAAAATGTATTTTCACTTTTTCCCGTTAAACTTCTTTTATTCAGATTATCAGTGCTGTAATAACAAACTGAAAACACTTCTGTGCTAGTTGGGATGGCCAAGGGAATGGACATGGTTCCTCAAAGTGTAATGAGGTTCCTCACCCAGGAACCAGTCATTTCAGCTCTTGTAGCGGTCCGTGGGAATCAACAGACTGTCGGATTTAGATGGCGGCTGCAGCTCTCTGTGAATGGCCTCAAAAGGCACTGAGGCTGTAGGGATGGGTTTGTACGCTCGGGCTGAGCAGGCGCCATGTCCTAGGGAGAGCGTGGCACCGAGGTTAGAGTTAGCTGGAGAATGCTGAACTCGGTGTTTCTTTAACATTTGCTGTTTCAGCATGACCACTGGTTGTGTTTTGTCTCTGTATGGAGATCCTGTCATTTCAATATTTAGGAGAAAACATGGCAGCACGGGCACTTTTAAAATGCTGTGGCATTCCATTTTGACGTTTTTATTACAAAAAGCTGCAGTCGTTTTATTTGGAAGTGATTTCTTGTTTCAGTGCGTATTTCATCAGTTGTAAAACCACTTTTATAAACAAAGGGCTGCAAAACGAGCAAATATTTTAAATATATGGGATGTGTTTTGATTAACCCCCAAACTTGTTCAAAGTGTCAGTGAAATTTTCGCTCCCTGAAAACTTGCAGTAGTTTTGTTTTCTGTGGTGATTGTGGGTGTTTTTAAAAATCTTATTGTCCAAATGAAATGGGAATCTATTTTCTAGCTTGCTAGAGAAGAAAAGCCAGGTAGGTTGGAAGCTCTAAAGCTATCTGTGAAGGAAAGAAGACACTGCTGTGCCAGGAATCCCTCCACAAAAGATAAAAGCACTGTAGTGGTTGTCCTACAAATCCATATTTTGCATAGTCGAAGTGTGAAATGGCCAACCTCTTTTATATTTGCAGTGGCGTAAGCGTTAGCACTAGTTAGCAGAGATGATCTCAGTAAAATCTGAATCCAGTTTAATTCCCAGTTGATGCCCAGAGGATTGGGAGAAACAAATCTGTTTGCCAGGTTCAACCCTGATCATCAGGTGCAGAAATCTATCCCTCCCCCTTACTCAGGGCCGTTGTATCAGTCCAGCACCTGCAGTCACTAGTTTCTGATTATACACTTTACTGTGAGGAACATATGTAATACGTGATAAATATTAGTAACAGTGTAGGAAAATAGGTGCTGAAGATTAAAGCTGACTGGTGCCCAGTGGTTTACCACACATCTTGGACGACATGATGGAGAGTATTGTTTTAAGTTTGAGCTCGCAGTGCAGCAGCAGAGGTTCAAGTGTTGGGGAGTTTTTCTGAAGTTAAGTCAACACTATAAATCAAACTGCAGGAGGACCATGATTTAATTCATTAACAGTTAGAAGATTAATTACAGCACTATTAAATATTTGATTAAATTAAAACTAAAGTATTTAAACATTGTTTTTCAAATAATGTTTGCTCATTAATTAGAATGGCTAAATGTTCAAATTAATTGAAGTGTGGGTTGTTGGTAAGAAACAAACCCACATGCATTTCCCTTCTTGGGGTGCTCTCAGCATTCTCCCACCGCAGTACACAGTAGAGATGAATAATCGTGACTGTCACCTTCCACAGGCAGAGCTGATATTTTTCTGGATCTGTGTGCGCAGCCGGACTGAGAGAGCCTCAGACCAAACGTTCCCCGGGCCCCTCTGCCACCCCAGTCCTCGGGCACCCGATTCCCATGTCTGTTTGCTCATTAGTGAATTAAACACCTCTTGGAGCTAAAAGCCTGTGCACATCACTTGCGGAATCCTGTATGAACTTGTGAAGGGAGAGATGCTGGTGGCGTGTGCCTGTAGGCAGAGGGCAGGCAGCACGGGGTGCAGCGGGAGCCCAGCATGCATCTCTGTGCCGCCGACTCTGCTCTCCAGCAGCCCTGCGGCACGTCTCCCACGAGGTGCTGTCCCCACACGGGCTTGCTGGGCTGTTTATGAGCCTAAAGAGGTGTGCAGGTGGGGTCTACGAGTCCCCCAAAAGTGCCAGCTGTGACCTTGCCCCAGAGCCTCACTCTTCCCCCTTGCTTGTGCATGGAGCTGGTCTGAGACCCCTCCGCACATGAGCCTCTTCGAGGATCCTGACAGCATCTTGGGTGCTTTGACTTCTGAATGCTTAAAATCAAAGTAGTTCATCATCTCCCAGTTGTCTTCATCTCAACAGATGGGCAGGTCTGAGTTTTCAGTGATGCAAAGACTTCACAGCACTCTAAAGAAGCATAAAAATGGGATTAAATGCCACTTACATCCATTATTACCCAAAGGATAAATCAGAGTTCTGTGCTTAAGGTCAAGTGTTGGTAAAGTTATGCTAGTAGATATTTTGCCCCATATTTTTTTTAGGAAGGGAATTACCCATCTCTTTCTCCAGAGAGGTGGAATTCCCAGTGATCCGAAGTGCCCTCTGGCATAGACTGCTTGTAATGACCATGGTCACTAAGCACTGCAGGTGACACGAATAGAATAGAATCATTAAGGTTGGAAGAGACCTCAAATAAACATCAAGCAGAAAGCCTGAATTAAGACAAAAATTCTGAACCATCTCACGTGTATTTTTGTATGAAGCAAATAGGATTACCTCAGACTTAGTGCCAGGCTCTTAAAGTGTAATTTTCTGTGTAAGAAGCTAAGTGTGAGAACCTTAGTGATGGATGCCTTCACAACAATCCAGAGGATGAGCCGTTTTCCCCTGCAGAAGTCAAATGCAGGAGTGGAAAACATTTCTCCCCTTTCATTGCACCATTTATCGTTGTTACAACACCCTGCATCAAGAGTTAATTAAGACTTGTATCCGTTCTGTCTGAGCAGACAATCAAGAGCCAGGCATGCGTTCGCACGTTTTGGGCTGGAGCAGTTTTTGTTATCTGTAGTGCTCCGTGCCTGTTACGGACATGAAAAGGATAAATCCTTGTAACAAATTCTTCCCCCTTTTCCGTTCGTTGTGTCCCGTTGCCTCCGTCCTGCTGCGGCTCGCTGTCATTGCAATAGCAGGATAGCAAAGGCAGTCCTCTCCGAGGAGTCGGGGCGATGCAGGTCCCTGCACAGCCTGCCTGGAGGTCCCCTCCCCGCTGCCCAAATGCTGTGTCAACACCCGATGGGCACCCCATGAGGTCTTGCACCCCTCAGGCAAATGCCTTATGGGTCTGTGTCACCAGATGAATAACAAACATTTGGAGTTTATTCCCACATAAATGAGGTTCCCAGGAACAACTCTCACAGCTAGCATAAATCTGAGTAAATGAAACCTGAAGTTTAGACCATATGGTATATTTTAATTCTAAATTTATTTTATGACCTACTAAAGCACCAGCTTCATTGAAGTTCCTTCCAAACCTCCTGCGTTCACTGGGTGCTGTGGGTTCGCCAGTGTCCCTCCTGTCACCTCAGGTGCATTGCCAGGTCCTACCCGCGTGGGGCCGAACTGCCTGAGTGAGCCCCTCCGTTCCTGAGCACCGGCGTGGACAGGACAGCACGCACAAATGTTCTGAAATGCCCAGGGATTCTTCTGCACTGAAGTCTTCTGGTCAGCGGGGGTTTCCTTATTTACGCTCCCCTGCATCAGTCCAGACTGACCTAGTTACGATGGATTCGCCCCTAAGGCTTAAACATCTTGACTTTATTCACCTCCCGTCGCTGTGGAGAAGGAATTCCCAGTCTCTTGCATATGAAATGTTTTCTTTTTGGGTGTTTTCTCTGATACCCTCTGCTGGCATGAAACTGTATGGCTCCTGCTGTAACCATGTGAAGAGACCATGAAATAGTGATTGACTGGTGGAATTACAGATACAGCTGAGGATGATGATGAAATGCACTTATGCCCAGATTCCCAGTCACCTTATCTAGACTGAAATCAAGCCAATCTGCTCAGCCAGCTCCTTGCAAAGCGGCAGCTGCTCAATCTCTCTTCCTATGGAAGGCCTCATGTAAATAACACATGTTCATGGAAATGCAGTCACTCTTCATTTCCTCTGAGAAGCAAGAGCAAGAAAAATGAGTAAGTAGGAACTGGGGCTGTGTAACAGTTTTGAAAAATCAGACTACAAACCGCCTCTTTTTCTTTTTTTTTTAATTTTGTGTATGTTTCTAAAGAACAGGTTTTACTGTCCAAAATGGGTTCCTGAACCCTATGAAGGAAGCTGATTTCCATGCATTGTATGATCTGACTTCCTGCCAGCAGCTCACTAAAATATAAGGGGGGGAAAAAAAAGGATGAAAAGCAAAAGGAATGAAAGCAAGAGCATGCTTTGCCATGAGATATGCTTTTCTTTCCTTTGACCCATTGTTCCTTCCCTCCTACCCTGAAGTGGTAACAATAGCTATATTGAATTTCACCATGTGTCAACAGGCATTTGATTTTAACAGAATGAATTATTATCACATCATTTGTACTTTTCTGCTCTACTAATTTTGCTACATCTTCTATTTTGGTCATTTGCCCTACATTTTAAAAAGCGAATTAGTGTCCCACGTTTCATCTCCATTAGGTTGAGAGGGTCTGTACTGCAGCTCTCCAGTGCTTCCACTGCAGGCATTTTATCTTGCTCTGCTCTATTAAGCAGCTAGACTGAGGGCCAAACAATAAACTACGTGAGGCTAGAATTCAGTTCATTTTCACTTACATTTGGTAATTATTATTTACATTTAGTAGTATTTCCAGGCATCTCTTGATTAGTTCTGCCAGCACCCAATGTACCTGGGGGACTGGTATTGCGGTCTGTAGCTTGGGTCCTCAATGGCAATGACAGCGTTGGTCCCCAACCACGTCAGAACGTGTTCAGTAATTGCTTCTCTTTAACACCTCTGGGAAACAGCTGGTGAGGTTTGTCTTGAAGAACATGTCTTAGAGTGCCAGTAAAGACTCTAAGTATTTTGAGCTTTGTCTGTACTGGGGATCGCTGTGCTGAAATGGCGTGGCTAGCAGACTAGAGCAAGGACAACAACTCTGTTCACTCCCGAATTCAGCAGAAATCAAAGACATGCCTAAGAAACTCAGCCAGTAGAAATTTGTGCAGGAAAGAGGTTTAAATAGCGTTAATTGTAATTCTGTTGTGAGATAGTAATGTTGGAGGAAGAAGTCTTTATTTTATTTGTATACCCTAAACCCAGGATCTTTCTGTGTGCTGTGTTACACATCCTGAAGCCTAGCCTCTCACTCAGTAATTCCTGCGGCTGGAACCTCTGCTTAAACGGTGTCTTTTCAACAGATATCTGACCTGTAGAGAGTCAAATGAAGAAGAATTTACTAGATACTCTGCTTGTCTGTTTCTATATTTAATTATTTCACTGCTTAAAATTGGACTTATGTCTATACTTTTATACGTTAATGGTCATGTTCTACATAAATTATTTGTGAAGAAAACAGGAGTATTGTATATTTATTTCTTTCAGTGATGGTCAAGGAGGATTGCAAGGATGAGGGGGTTTAAGTGTAGAAAGATGGGAGGCTGCTGTGAGCAGCTGGAACGTATCTGATGAGGTGTATGGGCACGCTCATCCATAAATGTCTGTCTCTGACAGCATATTAAAATGGCATCTATTTTTAGCATACAAAGAAAGGTCCCATGTATTTTCTTCTGATAACTGTTAAGACATGGTATGTCTTATTTGCCTTTTTCTTTTCAATTAAAAGACTCCATCTTTTTCCTAAAAAGGTCAGTTCATCCTGTGTCACTGAGCTTTCAGAGAATATGTGACACTGGGATGGCAATGTTTTGGTCATGAAATGGCTCAGGCATTTTTTATTGCCTTCTTTTTTAGTAATTATGGTTTATTTTTCTTCGGGTACTTGTACCTAAATCCAAAGTCTCACGATGAACTTATGAGGGTTTGTCAGGTATCTGAAAGCATCACAGGTCCTTCTGTGGCCTCCCCAATACGCCCAGAGGGCTCCCACAGATTTGAGAGGTGCTGTGCTCCTTCCCAAAAGCTGTGCTCGTTTACCGCGCTCTATTCGTGCTCAGCTACATCTCCAGTTCAGCTCTCGGGACCCCCACAGTCCCAGCGGTCCCTTCTGCAGGTACTCGTGCTGGTACCCCGGGCTCACCTAGCGCTAGGACAGGTGCTCAGTGTCAGATTCTCTGCGCCACAGGGATCAGTGATGTAAACCTGCTCACGTTTTAGTGCTATCCAAGAGTCACCCCTGGGTGACAATGGCTTTGGTGCAGCCGCCTCTGTGTTCACGCGTGTGTGAGCACCGTGGATGGTGAGTGCCTGGTGCCTGCGGAGCTGGCGCTCGCTGGAGGCTGCAGCATTGCAGTGGCTGGCAGAGGGGCTCTTGTCTCTCCCACCCTGGATGATGAAATGAGTTAATGCGGAGCGGTTCGGGGGCAGTGGTTGGACTTCATAAACATGTAGTTGACCAAATTCTGTTATGATCTGTCATAAATATGGGCTAATTGGTCACTTAACCCAGTTTAACAACTGGTTACATGGATAAACCTGTAAAAAGCTGCGGGGGTACCAATGGATTTGGCTTCGATTTCTCATCCTTACAATTCAAAGTCAGGTACGGCTGAGTCCACAGCACCATCAAGGTGCACTACAGCAGTTTGCATTGTTTCTCACATTTGGTTGAGCCTCAGAAGCAGTCCTCGCAGCTTTAACGGGTTGTGTCCTGGCTGTGTCCCGCTCCTCTGGGGAAAGGCAGGAGTGCGAGCCGCAGAGCCGTGTCGCTCTCCTGTGTGTCGCGCGCTGGGGAGGAGACGCAGCACGAGCAGCTGCGGGTCTGGGTTAGCGCTGCCTTGGCCCGTGCTTGAGAAACGTTTTGCAGGATCCAGGGCTTTCTCCTGGTCTGCACATGTGCTCCTGCTCTCACGGGTGAGGAGCACAGGTACGGTAAGGTCGACTCTTGAGGAAGTTTATGGGATCGCTGGGAACGGGTTAACCGAGCCAAGTCCTGGCTTTTGTGCTCGCAGCTGGCAAGGTGATTTTTGTATCAGGTCTGTGAATTATTTTTCAATCACCTTTCCACAACTGCGTGCCTGTGCTGACTTGACTCTGAGTCTGTTCTAAAGAACCAAGCCCAACGCAAAGGGATCTGCACTGCCATGGGCAGTAGGCACCGGGGGGGAGGATATTTCACAGGCTGGGTGAATGATGGGAGAGGGACCGAATCTTCGGGGGCCGGCGGTGCTTGCTGCAGCCAGAGCTGCTCAGTGCACAGTGGCACGACTCGCCAGCTCAGTGTCTGAGATCAGATATTGCTCTCCAGACGAAGCTGATGGAAAGCTTCAATAAAAAGCCCTGGAGCCTTCCTGTGTTTATTTTACTATAATTCTTTCAGTTGCCATGATGGACACGACAAGATCCCATGAGTGCGACTGAACATACCCTGATAGCTAAAACTCATCTGATTCCTACTGGGAATTTGCTTTTTCCTCAAGTGATTATATTTAGTCATTATTTCTTCCTTTTAAATTCGGTATTTTTTTAAAAAAAGCATACTCAGATTGACTGAAATTATTCAAATCTGTGCTGAGAACATTACATTATTTTGACAGAAACCATCTACATTTTTTAAAAAGTTGAAATATTTTTGTTTCCACACTTGGTTTAAGAAACAAATTGTAGTCTCAAGGGTAAACACGATTTTGGTTTCATTTAAAGAAAAACAAACCTGCAAACATTAGCCAGTAAACAAGATGTTTCGTTCAATTTCAACTATGCATTTTCCAACTTTGAATTACCTGGGAAAAAAATGTTTATTGTTTCTGTTTGGTCAGTCAGCCAAAAAATCAATTATTTGTACAGCTCCACTCTATTGCTCTCTGGGGCAGATTCCAATCTCACAGAAATAATGGGATCAAAGAAAAACTATCGTGCTTCATGGCACGCATGGTTTTTTTTTTGCCATCTTCACTGGTCTGGATTTCTACTGATCTGATTTCACCAGCAGCTTTTCCTCAGCTGAGCCTGAACTGGTGGCCTGGGGCATGGTGTGGATATCTCTGGGATGGGCGTCCTGAGGGGTCCGGCACCCGGCGGTCCCGCAACGTCTCCCAGTACCTGCGTGGGAGCCTCGCTGCGCCCTAACAAACCGGGCTCTTGCCTGTGTCCATCAGTTTCCCAGGCTCGTTATCTGTCTATCAGGGCTTTAAAAAGTGTTGCGTGCTATTTTAATGGTATCTCTCTAAGAAATAATTACTTCACTGTGCCCATAATCCAGTTTGTATTTGACGTGTCACTTCTAATAACCTGCAGAATTTTTCTTTTTCGTACAAGAGACCTTATTTGTCACATTTCTAACAAAGAACTCATCTCCTTTCATTAAAAACAGGCTTTTCAGCTCAGTGATCTAAAAATAGGAAATAAGATGAGGAAAAGGACAAATCGACTCTGCTGCACAGCTCTGTTCAGTATGGGTGAACTGCGCACGCAGGGAGGAACAGCAGCGCCTGGTTTCTCCCCAGCCAACCCAGCGGCAGCGCAGGCGTTCCTGTACCCAGGGATGTGAATGGTGCTGCCGGAGCTGCAGAGTCCCTGCAGAAGGGCAAGAGACTCCTCATCCTCACAGCTCACCCACCTTCACCAACTTTGTCTTGAAAAATGGGGCGAGGACGAAGGGGTAGTGTTGCTGGGGTCAGCGGCTGAATCCCCCCGGCAAAGCCTGCGCTGCCTGCTTGGCCCGGCTGTGCGGAGCTTGTGGGGTGCCCGTGGGCTCACGGCTGCCCAGGGGTGTTCGAGGATGAGCTGCACGGCTGCCCTGGCTGTCTGACCGACCCCGGGACCCGCCCGGGGCTGCCCCAGCTCCTCCCGGGGACACACGGGAAGGGTCCTGCCGGGCCGCGGGGCTGGTGGTAGGTGTTGGGTCCCGGTGGTGGCAACCGCAGGGTGCTGGGGTGGGTGGTAAGCTCTCCACCCGCGTTACAAGGCCAGAGGCAGACTGATGCATCCAGGCAGGTAACCAGATTTGTGAGCTCTGAATGCAGGTTTCCCAGATGCAAGGCGAAAACATATGCAAGAGGCTGGCTTAGCGCGGCGTTCGCCTTTGTTTGAAAATGTCACGCTCAAACGAGTCAGAAGACTGTTGATGTGAGGGGGAGTATGGAAAGAAAAGCACGTATGACTAAGCCATTTTTCTTCTGTACTAGTGGATAATACACTTAAATGCAAAGTAAGTTTCATGAAATAATATCCAAATTATTGTGCAATCACAGCTTTCAGCTTTGCTCTTCCTTCTGCGGATGGGAAAGACTCGTCAATCCAGTGTGTAAAAATCAAGGGTGAATGTTGTGAACAAAAGATCATTAACATCAGCGTTGCAAGAGGGGAAAGTAGGTTTGGGTTTTGTGCTTACAGATGTGTTGTGGTAGGAGTTTTTGAGGGTTTTTTTGTTTGTTTGATTTTTTTATTGGTAATTCCTGTCAGTAGGTAGATGGGTTTTGAAGGACTTAATACACAGGAACATCTGCTCTCGGACTGTGGAGTCCTTTCGCACTCCTGTCCCGTGACGGCAGGGGTACTGTGGGCCAGAGTACTGCCCCAGAGCACAGGAACTTTCTTGCCAGTAACAAGGGTGAAACACACTGAAAAAACCCTCATGCCTCATGGTGCACGGAACTGATGTGCACATGACTGGCAAGGGCACTGGGAAGAGAGGGCAGGACCTGTCCTCAGCTGGTGTGAATGCAGCATAACTGCGGGCGCTTCTGCTTGCTCCTGCACCCGTGAACGCTAGCCGGTGGTTGGTCCTCACTATTTCTGTGTTACTCGCTTATGCCAGTGGCTTTTGCACGGAAACAGGAATGCTGTGTAATACCTCTCATTGCATGTATTCCTAGTAGAACAGATAAATCCTTTGGTTTTGACATCATAATTAGCAGTGTAGAAATTATCATGTCCCTAAACCAAAGATAATTTCAGAAGAGAGCAAAAAAAAAAAAAACCTGCACAAAAACTCAGCAAGAACTGATAGACTTCAGATGCAGAAATCTAGTTTTTATGCAAATGCCCTAATTAAAAGAAGGAACAAGACACAGCATCTGCAGAGAATAAATGCCACACAAGTGCGATTGTTTTCAGATGAAACAGGTTTTTTCTGAACTCTTCCCATGGTACCAGTGGGTCTGGGGGCCCCCCCAGGACGTGCAGCCTCTCGGAGCTCAGCAAGCAGGCAGTGATGTATTCGTGGTGGTAGTGGAACCGGCAGCGACACCGCTGTGAGTTGGGAATGTGTCTATCAAAGCTGCAAGGGCTTAAATAGAAACGATGAGAAGTCTGTGTGTGGGAAGCTGGCCCAGCTGCTGTCCGTATCGGGTCTGTCTCTAATAAATATGCCAGTCCTTCGCTTTCATCAGCATCAAACGCGTACAAGGGACAAGTGCATATGCTGTGTCTAATTCCTACCAGTTATCTCTGTATTTGTGCTGCCTTTACTGGAGTCCTGGTGACACTAATTGCTGTGTATGATTGCTGCGATGACAATAGAGTTTAGAGGTGATGGTCGGGTGTCAGGGCCTCATGACACAAAGCCTGCCCAGGGGGCTTGCAGCCCAAACTCCTGCCATGCAGAGCCCCAAGGGCATCAACTCTGGGCTGCAGCAGCTGCTCAAACACTGCGGGGCTGCAGGGGGGGTGAGGTTTGTCTCACTAACCCTTGGTATCTGGAGGTGAAGCAGTTACTCTGGACTAGTTGTCGAGGGCTATCCCCATCGTTAGTAGGGAGAGAGCCCATTTGAAAGGAAAAGATCTGTTTTGGGAGGGGGTGCACATGCAGCACTTTGGCAGCGAAGGGATGACGAGCTCCAGAAGAAGACTGGGCACAGCAGAGTGCAAAAGCCTCTGAAAGCCCTCAGGGTTGTCGTGCCTAAGATTTATTCTTGTGTTTTTAAATCATTATTCCATGTTCATCCCTTTCCTCTTCCATTTCCAGTGAAACTAAAGGTCTGATTTAAAGCTGAAAAGGAATTGCTTTAAAACCTGCTGTGTTGAAAAAGACCAAAGGTGCTGCTACTCAATTTTTGTCATTCTGACACCTCAGTAAGTGTTGCGATACAGAACAGCGAGGGACCGGTACCCTGTGGCTTGCCAGCGGCTGCCGGTGGAGTAATGGTGCGGGAGACTACAGGGGGGAATAGAACTCCAACATCTCTGTTTCTGTCCTATGTTTCGCAGTAAATTCTTCTTCCCACTCCCCAACAGAAGTAGTAAAAACAAAACAGCTCAGAACAGCCCTATTTATGTTCTCTTTTCCCCACTGTTTAGTGAATAATCACTTTCTCCTTTCAGCTGTGTGTCTCAACTCCACAAACTTCCAGCCCACCTACAGGTGGGAGCCGATTCCGCTCTTCCCCCTGTTTGCGAGGTCTGAGGGGCTGCGCGAGGGGTTGGCTGCAGGGACTGACCCCTTCCCCGCCGGTGCCGAGGCAGTGGGTGCCTGCAGCACTCCTGACCTCCCCTAATCTTGACTCTCCGGCTTTTGAGGCATTTGGCCAAGTGGTTTAGGGCAGTTCAGAGAGGGGCAGTAAATTCGTGTGAGCAGGGTGGTGGGAGCAGGGGATGCAGCATCTTTTTTGCACCAAACGCTCCGCCGTATCGCTGTCCCGGGAGGTACCTGGGGCTCAGGCCCAGCCCTGCCACTTTGGGTACAGGAAGACCATTTTGGCAGTCATCCACCTCCCAGACACGGCGTTTCTGCCGGTTTTGGGGAACAGTGGGCAGGCCAGCGGGCTGGCTCGCTGCTGTCCTGGAGAGCAGCGGCTGGAGGTGCTGCCAGTCCCACCAGGAAGGAACTGCTGCTGTTCCTGCCAGCATCACTCGGCATCGCTGGGAGACACCGGTAGCTGCACGGTGCTCTGGGCACAGATTAGCAACCGGGCTGAAAGAAGACGGCTGTCAAGGCGTCTGTTTGTGCCCGTGTCCCCAGGGTGATGGCAGAGACCTTGGCCCAAGACACTTCTGCAGAACCTGTAAGATCTGCGGGGGGTTGGGGATGCTTTCGTTTTGTATCATCTGTTGGGATGAACTTTAAATATCACATAACCGGCTGTTGTCTGTGTTTAATTTCTCTGTCTCTGGTATTTAGGGCCAGCTTCTCCCTATGCAGATCAGCCTAACATCAATTTCTCCCTTGAGAGTGACAGTAACTGGCAGCATTTCAGCACATGACCTGCATTTACAGGGCCCTGCTGACCCCTCTTTTGAGTGTGTATATTTATTTAAATGATTTGTCTACTGATATATGGCAGCTTAGCGAAATGAGTTGTTACCACATTAACCTTTCAAGCACTTAAGTCCAGTTTAAGTGATTATTAGATCAGTTTTGACAGAATATTGGCATTATCATAGCTTTATCTCACATCTACTGTAATACAGCATTTCAGGTTTTTCCTGGAGCACCACCAACATCCTAGCATTTCAATCGAAACCTCAGTTTTCTCTCTCTGGTTTTAGGAATTGCAGTTCTCAAAACAGCACTGTTACTAGACTGCTGC
The DNA here is from genome assembly GCA_013399095.1 of Psophia crepitans. Taxonomy (NCBI): domain Eukaryota; kingdom Metazoa; phylum Chordata; class Aves; order Gruiformes; family Psophiidae; genus Psophia; species Psophia crepitans. Next base: position 343,042 of record VWZZ01007217.1, on the reverse strand, counting down.
ATAACGGTGTTGTTAAAAGCTTCCTAGCTCTAACAGCCCCCAGGCGCTGCCTGCAAAACCGTGAATCCAAATCTCTTCATTGAGGCTGCTAAACCCACACCGGGTCATGGCTGCCGGTGCTCTCCCCGCCGGCGGCGTCTCCGTGCTGTTTTCTGGGCGTGCTTCTGCTCCCTCTCTCTGAAGTCCCCCTCAGTGTGCGCCAGCCGATGGCCTCGTCGGGCCGCGGCGCGCAGAAACCAGGTGTATCGCTGAGGGTCACCCGGGAGCCGTGGGACGGGGCTTGCCCCAGCAGCGTGCCTGGCAGGGTGCGTGCTGCCTATCGCGGCTTTCTGTTAGGTGTAAAGCCATTCAGCCCCTTGTGTTTTTCTCCCTGTGAATACATTAATACCCCGTAATTGAGTCACCTTTACCCTTCTTTTTAATAAACTAAACAGATCGCACTCTTTAATTACTCACTAGAGCATTTCCTATAGACCTCAATAATTTTTTCAGGTCCTTTCTGAGCTCCCTCCAGTGTTTCAACCATTCGCAAGCCTGAGCCTCTGAGAACATCTCGGTATCATGTGTAAGCCTCAGTCACATTTCATGAACTATGCCTGGTGTTTAAGGGATGAAAAAATAAGAGAGAAAAAGAAATGAAACTCCACACTTGTGCATAGATAACATTAGCTAAGACATCTGGATGAATATCATCGCTTGAAGCGATTTTCATACTATTGCTTCTGGTATCTGAGGAGCAAATAGCCTCTCATTTAATTTATACTGTAATAAAATCTCCTATTGATTTTAATAAAATTGAAGACGATCATTTTGAATGAAATCCCTAAGGCAGCTTCTCCATAAAAACTGACTCTTACTTTCTTTGCACATGTACTTTGCAATTCACGGCTGATAACAGCGAACTGGGACTTTGTTTCCGAAAAGCTGGGGAACAGTTTTGAGTAAAGAGCGTGAAGAGACCCTTCATTAGAAAATAGGTGCTTGGAGAGTTCAGCGCAAAGCCCAGCCCTGCCGTTACGTTCCAGTGCCCTGCAGCAATACGCTGCTTTTCCTCCTGTCCCCATTGTGCTGTGCCGTGAGGTGACAGCGTTGGGTGACACAGGGTGATGAAGGTGCCGGCTGCCAGCCAGGCCCCATCCCAGCATCGCTCAGCTGTAGCGGGGCCCCCTCCTTCTGCACTCAGACAGGGCGAGTGCTGCAAGAAGCCGGACAGCCCTGGTCCTCACCTCCTCTCCAGGAGGCACCGGCTGTCCGGCGCCACGGATGGGTCCGGGCGGGACGGGAGAGCCCGAATTGGCTGCAGGATCGCAGCAGGCCACCCTGGAGCAGCACGTGGGCAGCAGGGTAAGAGCCACCCTCGAGGGACATCCTCAGTGCGGAGGCTGCCTGCCGAGCTTCTGCCCAGGCTGAAAGCTGCTGTTGAAAGCAGGGTGCTCTGAAGAGCCTCTAGGAGTTTAGTTGTTGTTGTTAAACTGCTGTGGACTTTGCTTTTTACAAATCTTTAGTATTTGCTACACACCCTGCACGTATGAATCTCATCTATGTTATTCTTGAGTCCATCCTTGGCAATAAGTTTAGTTGCCTATGAGAGTTCACAGAACTGCTTAGGGATGAGATCTGCTGAGGAAAAAACCAGCAGCAGTATAATTAATATTCACCTTGATGTTCAGATTTCACTTTGAAATGAACTGCTAAGCAGAATTAGGATTTCATTGTTGAATGAATATTCAATATGCTTTTAATACTGCTTCCTTTTACTTCCTCAAACCAGTCTCTAGCGAGACATCTCTGATTAGTTTGGTTTCTAAAGTGCAAGGAAAAAAAATGCGGTGCAACAAGAGGGAGATGCTGAAACAGGAGAGCAGCCAGAGCGCCGGGACCAAACCTGCTCATCCGTGCGGGGTTTTCTTCATCCGCACGCCTGGAAGCCGCAGCCAGGGCTCCCTTTGCAACCCGGCAGGCAGGCGGGCGTGCTGGGGGCGGGTGGAAGGTCTCAAAGCGGGTGCCTGGGGAGAGGCCAGTGGCACCAGTGCCGCGCTGGCTTCGCTCTGCTGGCCCTTGGTGGGGCGCGGCCCTTCACTCACTGCTGGGTCCATCCGCACCCCGGCCGCTGGGCAGGGCTAGGGAGACCTTCCAGCTGCTGGCGACAGCGGGACACGTGGATTTTGCATGTTGTGGTGGTGGTGTTGGAGCTGGGGGAGACAGAAATTGTGTTTCGGAAGGAAATGTCTCCAGCTCCCCAGGCACCCTGCCAGCTTTGGCCACCGGCAGAGAGGAACCTCCAAAGAACAAACCACAATAATAATTTTGATCACTAATCCTCACGCTCGAGCACTTTATAACCTGATGTTTCCACAGGAAGCCTGCAACACATCCGCGAGGGAGCCCTTTATCTCTAAATAATGAGCTGTGGTGTACGAGAGAGTGAGAATTAGTGTGATGCTTTATAACCTGGCCCTGGGAAGCCACTGTGTGTGGGGCTGTAACGGAAGAGCCAGTGCCCGTTGCAGGGCTGGGGCTGCGCTGGGAGCAGCCGGCGCGTTTTGGTGCAGGGCTGGGCATGGGGACGGAGGGAACTGAGACCCCTGGATGCGCGCAGTGCAGTGCATTAAGTGCTAGCGAGCGTTCTCATTGCCCTTCTCCATTTTCTGCCTTCTCCCTTCTGCGTGTCCACTTTCCCCCTGACTTTCTGCGCTTCTGAAGCATATTTGATCATGTAATAAGCAACAGTAGGGGTAAGCTCCAACTGGCAATATTTTCTCCCCGTTTCTCCTTCCTCCCCCGCCTTTCTGGTGGAGCTGTGCTGCTGTGGCCACCCTGGGGGGCTGCCCGTGCGGGAGGGGCAGAGCCAGGGCAGTGACCCGCCGCCCCCCTCTGCTCTGGCCAGACGAGCTGGGGCTGGTGCAGTGGCCCGTGGCCGCTTTGGGGAGCGTCTGCATCAACACACCGTGTTCCTGAAAAGACACACACACACCAAAAATATCGCTTAAAACTTTTGTAAGACTAGCTGTTGTACAGGGGGTGCTATTTTCTCATTGTCTTGCTATCTTAAGGGAAATAAGGAATTATTTTCACATTAGATTTATACAGTCAATAAGACATGAGGTGACTAGCGAATAAGGAGCCTGAAGGAAATTGCTTTGTCACAGCGTATAAGGATCTGGTGAGAGCATTGCGTTATCTCTGCTGTGCAATTGCAATACGGGGCAAAAAGAGCCGTTGGTATTTTGTCCTGCTTCCTAGCTGGCTATTTTTCTTTCTCAATTTGTTTGTTAATTATGGAAAAATATGTAATATAGAAACTGAGGCTATGGTCCCATAGGATATTTAAGCACAAGCCTAACGTAGGGTGTAGAATTAACTCACGTGGCTTCCCTGGAATTGTGTTTGTCAGAAACCATATTTTTGCTGTGCAAGGTTTAATTGGAGAAAGTTCTGAAGTATTATTTGTATATACACAAATGAAGAACATCAAAAGATGAGGGAAGACGGATCAGAGGAAACGCTCTGTGTGTGGGTTTGCTCTGACCGTAATAGGAGGCCAGGGTCGTACCTGAAAATGGAATTCGTCTCTCTTGAGAAACGTTAAGATTGGTTTACATCTAGTCCCTATTCAGAGGCTTTTTGCTGGAGCCTTCTGCTGGCCTGTACCAAAGGAGGAGACTGACCCCGAAATAATAGTTAAACTTTGGAGCAGGAGATCTAGGCACGAGGTTTAGCAGGTCTGCTAAACACAAGCCAGCAGGCTGAGCTCAAAGCAGGCGCAAGAGGGAGGGCTGGGCTCGGGGTCCCCGGGCGTTCTGCCTCAGCAGGGTCGTGGCACTGCACCTCGCTGGCAGGGAAACATCCCTGCCCCCAGAACTGGAATCGTGGGGGGTCAGAAATAGTCCATGGGGCTTTAACAAGACGCTGGGAAGGGCAGGAGGTTTGCTGTTCCCTTGTGATGTTTTTTAACAGGCAGCCCTCAGATCTGGCGCAGCCATCGGACACGGTGCAGCCCCGAGCGTGCTGCAGTGCTGGCCGGGCAGTTCCCGTGTGTGCTCAGGGTCTGGGGGTGAGCAGGGGGACCAGCCCTGCCGGGACAGAAGCAGGCGGTGGCTGGCTGTGCCCAGCGCTGCCGGTCGGTGCTGGTCTCCACTTTGGCAGGAGGAGAGGGGGCTGCTCTCTCAGCGCACCGCCACGGGCCAGGGCCCCGAAGCTGCCCTTGGCACCGGAGGGCCGAGCACTGGGGGTCAGTCCGCGCAGACCGAGGTGTCGCTCCCAGCGCTGGCGCGGCAGAGCCCGCGGGGCAGCCCCAGGCCAGCTGCCTGGGTCTCTCAATGGAGACGCGGCCCTGGTGGAGGTGCAGGGGGAGGCTGTAGGGCACGGGGAGGCGATGCCGGCTCCTCATGTTCTGGAGAAGGTGTACAGAAAATGCCAGGACAAATCAAAAGGTGCCAGTGCTCTTCATTGCAAAGAGCCAGTTCCCTCTCCCAGGAGAAACAAAGGTCTCCTGCCCATGCAATCAACGACAGGTTGGTTTTTTTCTGCCTGTTAGCTTTGCTCGCAACATGTTTTTGAGGGCATGGATTATTTTGGGTAGATGAAGAGTGGTTCTCTCTGCAGGTGATGTGAAAGCAAGCACTCCCCTTGATTGGATTGCTCCTTTACAGCAAGTCCTGTGGGTAGATCTGCTGTCTCTGCGCAATTGCAATCTGAGTGCACATCGAGCACTCCAAAATTTATCTTCCAGTGTTGCAAGTGGAATGGGTACAAATGGAAATGCAGGAAATTATGTTTAACATCAGAAAAACCTGCTTTACTGTGAGGGTGGTCAGAGCCTGGAACAGGCTGACCAGAGATGTCCAGAACAGGCTGAGCAGATGGTGTGATCTCCATCCTTGGATATACTCAAAACCCGACCGGTGGTGGTCCTGGGCAGCCTGCTCCAGGTGACCTGCTTGAGCAGGGGGGTGGAGGCTTTTCATTAGAAATTGTGGATTTGGCAATCCTTTTCTTGTTCCCACCTCCAAAACTGCCTCAGTCACTTCTGAAAACAATATTTTACATTTAGAGTTGCAGGTGTTGTGGGAGGTGTTACGGAGGAAGCACTGACCCTCGGGCTTTTAAAAAATGCCCTGGGAGGATTGTAGAGACAAGATACTCTGATGTTGATTTAGAGGAAAAAGCCACAAGACGTGTCCTCTGACTGTGATACCCTGCCCAAATGCTGCAGAAGCAAAAGAGCTATGCTCCTGAAAGGAGATGTTCACACCTCTGAGAAAGGTGGGATGAGATTCCTAGTGCTGCCAGAGATGGGTGAAAGCATCCCACAGGGTTCAGGTGCTGTTCAGTCTTTGTCAGTGAGGCTTAAACCACTAAAAAGGCAAGAAATAAGATGTCTTTGAGCTGCCGTAAGAGCTGTATTTGCTTTATTTTCTACTTTATTTGAAACAAGAACGAAAATAAAAAGGAAGGAAAAGGAGCAGGGAACCTCACAGGACCCCAGTTCTGATTGTGCAGGCGCCAGGGCTGAAGTGCCCATCCTGGCCCTGCTCCCCTCTCCTGCTGCATGTCTCCAGGTCATCGCGGGGGCCCTGCGTCCTTCTGGAAATGCCCCATCTCTTCAGGGAGCCTTAGGCTGCTGCAGGCTTCAGCGGAAAGGGATACAGGGAAGTCTTCTATTCAAATGTATTTCTGGCTTTGGAAGATGCAGCTTTCCAAGAAAATGATGAGAGCAGCCATGCTGAGCTGGGGAGTGCTCAAACACTCTCTAAGCAGGCTGCTCTGGCTTTACGCTTCCCAGCAGGGGTATTTCTATCACATAGATGGTAGCCAGTTACTGCTGCAATCAAGCTGCTCCTACAGTGGAATGCATCCTTGTAACGGTTTCCAAGTGTGGGTGCGTATTATGGCAATGGAAGTCTGCTGGGGACTCCCCAGGCACCCACTCAGCCCTGCCGGGGAGCCCACCCGTCCCACGCCTTTTGTTGCTCTCTCACTTCTTCATGCAGCCCCAACACCTCAGCGCTCTGTCTTTGGCTGCACGAGTGGTAGCTGATCTTCACAGCAGAGAATCGCCGTGGTTGCAGGTGCCATATTCTGTGTACGTGTCTGCACTGCTCGTGCGAATAGCCCAGCCGCTGCCTGCCCCCGGTTTCCCCCGCGCCGAGCTCAGTGGATTCACGCCCTGCTCCCTGCAACGTGAGTCCCGCCTGGAAGGAGGTCATGGAGAGCAAAGCGCTTCTCGGGGGGAGATCAGCGCTGTCGGGGAAGGCACCTCTGTGAGCAGCAGCACCAGGGAGGAGGGTTTGCTTTGACCCAGAACTGCTGGTCAGCCCCGTCTGCAACCAACAGGCTGATTCAGGGTGAAACTTGTCAGAACTTTGGCAACTCAGAGGCCCTGGAGTTCTTGCCAACTTCCTTAGAAAATGGGCAACGGATAAAAATGTGCTAAATGAAAAAGAGGTTGTGATGGAGGATGAAGAGGGGAGGCTATAAGGTGACCTGCCAGCCAGCAAAGTGAAAGAATAATTTCCTTGGGAATGCATGCCAAAACCTTGTAGCACTGAGAATTTACACGTCCCTCTCACGCTCAACAAACCCAGCAAAGCCGCGCTGACATGCGCCTGCACAGCACCCAAGTCTGAGCACCCTCCCCGACCAAACCCACCACAGCTCACAGCGTGGACAGCCACTTCGTCTTGGCAGCAGGTAAACAACCTCTGCTAATGAAGCCTGGGTTTTCTGAGTCAGGCTTTAATTCCTTGAAAATGTAACGCAGGGTTGTTTGTCAGCAGGCTGAACACTGAACGGACAAGGTGATCACGTCCCTGTTCCCTGGCCTGTCGTGTAAATCAGGGAGGTGACGGGCTTTCGGTCTCCAGGGGATAGTTTGCAGAACAGATGGAGGTTGTGGAGTGCGGGTGACATTGAAAGACTCATTTGGAAATCTCCACCATATTAAGCTGGACGTGGACCCAGAGACTGGCTAACTGTGCACCTATGGGTGTCCCACGGACTGAAGATCTTAAATGACAATTCAAAAATGCAGGCATGGAGAATGCTGCTTCACTGAGGCTCCTTAGAGACACATTTCCAGAGGTCTGGAGTCACTGGATAGGACTGCCAGATATTTTAAAAGCCTCATTCACTACCTGCATCACTGTACATCGATGGAGGCACGGCCACAGATTAGAAATACAGAGAGACTTAGGCTGAAAAGTAAAGCCTAAGATCCATAGTTATTTTGGTGGTCCTGTCCATTTCAAAGTAAGCTTCAGCACGATGCGATGCCTGCACCACCATTTCAGTGCCTTCACCTCTGCTCACCGCCGAATTGCTCCTTGGGCAGCATGAAATGGGGCACCCCCTGGCTCCCGTGGGACCCCCTGGCTTTGCCAGGCTGAGAGGCTGGCTGTGAAACCGGCGTGCGCTCCCCCCCCCACAGCTCACACGGTGCTGCTTGGGGCTTTGCCTGCCACGTGGAGCAGATCGCGCTCTGCGGCACTCGAGTGTTAACGCTGGCTTGACATCCGTGTCCGCTGAACAGCAAGTCTCATCGTGTTCCTGGAGCTGGAGCCGTTCCATTTCACCGAGATGCTGCACAAGCTGCCTCCTCAGCTCCAGCAGCGCGGCCATCCCCTCAGCCTGCCTCTGCCGCGTCTCTGCACGTGGCTGGTGTCCCGTCTGGGCACGACAAACGCCACCCAATGCCAGCCAACAGGAGCCAGCGCCTTGCCTGGAGCTGCCGAGGGGCTCCTGCTGCAGGCTGTCGTAGCAGCAGACCGCGCCGATGGCAGCGGGTTAGGAAGCACACCTCAGCGGAGGCTGAGGGCACGACACCCGGGCACGGACATGCCCGGCAGCTCCCGAACGCACACACGGCATCGCGTCCTTCACGACGGGCAAAGGTGCGCAGGAACAGAAATGGGAACTGTTGGCTTAAAACCCATGCACGTAGTTGCAGGGAGAAAGGGTGAAATTCTGGACCAAAGAGCGGATATTTTTTAGCCAACGAGCTCCCGCAGGCATGTCTGCCCTGCATCCATGGAAACAGCCGGCACGGGAGTCCGTCGGCGTTTGTTTCACTGGATTGTACGTGCATGACTGCATCGTCATCAAATGCTGCGTAATCAGAGCCAATGTTCGCTGCTCTGACTGCACGTTCTCCTTTGGAGGGCCCATGTGCGTCACAAGAGGGGGGGCAGCAGGCGGAGGTTGGGCAGCAGCCGAGTGACCTGCGGCGGGTGCAGACAGGCAGGGAAGGGGCAGAGTCCTGCCCAGGGCAGCGGGGTCCTGCGGGACGTGGGGCAGAGGGCTGCGAAGAGCACGGGAGCCGGGTGGGGAGGGCAGCACCTTTTTCCCTGGTTGAATCAGTGAAGTTCTTTCAGTCAGACCTCCAAATAACGCCGCAGACGTCAGAACGCTTTGTGGAGGCATTCTGAGAATGTGTGTCCTTCCTGGCACTTAATCTTAAAATATCCTTGAATATATATTTTTCAAAAATAAAGCTAAAGCTGTGAACAAGAAATGCTGCTTTGAAATGTGTTGGGGAGATACAGGAGAGCTGAAGAAGTGCAGTGCCCCTCTGAGGTCACTGGGATGCGCTGGAATCCCCAGATTTCTTATGGAATTTACCTGAAAAATCCTTTTCAACAGAACTTGCTGTTGCCACATCTGATTTCCCCGAAACGTGTTGGTTTATGTTGCTGCAGTTCTAACATAAGCAACCTCGTTATGGAGGAAGAAATGTGGGCTTATGACAGGTACTAATTAGGCTTGGTTTTGCCTTTGGAGACCAGGTCCCTGGGGTGGGTGGGCACGGGGAATGCTACTGGAAAGGAGCAGCAGCACTGGGGGGGCGGCTGGGCACCCTGCCCCCCGCTGCTGCTGCCTGCACCAGAGACAGCAGGAAGGGGAGCTTCCACCTCGTGGGAAAGAGTTTGTATGAGGGGAAAAAACGTGTGTGTAGAGACAGAGAGGTGTGACTGGGAATGCTAAACTGGAGTCACGCACAGCACAGATAATTAAAAAGAGGCAATTCTGCTCCAGGAGAAACCAGGGTGAGATTGGTAGCGTGATACCCTGGCTGTGCCACCCCGGCACGCCAGGTGCCCCGGCTGCCTGGATGGGAAGGAGACTTGCAGGGAAACAAGAGAATTTAAGAAAATTGCTTGCAGAAGATGCTCCGGAGTGGAGAGGCTGACATTTTGTGGTGGAGAAGAGCTCTGCTGGGAAATTTTCACCCCGGGCTGTGTGCAGCAGCCGGGTCCTGCTCAGCGAGTGGTGGCAGCGGCATTGCTGGCTGCAGAAGTGACAGGGTGGCTCCGTGCTGGGCGGCGGAGGGGGGACAGGGAGAGCACATGTGCCCTGGGGTGGGTCCCTGTGGGCGGATCCAGGTATCGCCCCCTGATCTGGAGGAGGGACGGACAGAGAGCGCCTGTCTAAAAACGAGTATTCGTGAAGATTATCTTTTTTAATCGGTTCCAGCACGTGAATCGTCCAAGTGTGTGAAACACGGCTGGCAAGGCACGAGCAAAGAACGTCCCGGAAGGATCCTTCAGAAGCTGTTTGCCTTCCTGCAGACCACTGCTGCTGGAGCTGCAGGGGGACCTGCTGGATTGCATCACCCCGCTGTGCCTGGCCTGCTCATGAGGTTTTAAAGGTCCCGCTGCCGCTTCGTCTCCTTGCACGTGGACACTGCAGCAAGGATTTGTGCAAGGTTGTACCTTGGCAATCTGCATGATTTCTGCTTAATTTCTTGCCAGGATGGTCCAGCGGGCTGCCGGCAGAGAAGCATGCCAGATGTTAGGGAGTCAGCCTTGCGGCTGGGACGGCAGATGCAAGACCCTGTTGCTGCACGGCTTCTTCCTGTAACCTCGGACAAGACTCTGGGATGCCCCCACCTGTGGGAAGGGGACGGCAGAACCTCTCCTCCCCTGTGGCTTTGGAGGAAATTTCGCCAAAGCTGCTGAGATGAGGTGGTCCCTCAGAGGATGGGGGTCTTGGCCTCTGGGTGTATATCAGAGGCTCCAGTTCAGTCGCATTGTCCATGGCTTGTTCAATTTATTTATGTTCTCATTTATTTATTGGAGAAACTTAATTTTTCAGAAGAATGAGTTAGCTGTTTTGAACATGCCTTTCTGGTGCAGTGACCCTGATGGGGATGCAGGTAGACACCCAGACTCCTTTCCATTTGTCTTACTCATGAAGGCCAATTTTCTTCCCTTGCTTTATGCAATTGTCTCGTCCTCAATCTAATATTCCAGGTTTATGAGGAACAACAAATCAATACTCTCTTTTTTGAAAACTGCTGATTAATTAATTGCTGGTGCCTGCCTGCATGCTACAGTTGTATTAGATGTCAGCAGTAATTAATTTTTAAAGGAAATTGTTCTTGCTGATTTTTGAACGCCAGCTCAGATCCCATCTTTACTGCATATCCATCTGAAGGAACTTCAGACGGCTCCCTGCTGGGGCACGTTCCTGACTGATGGGGTGATGAGCAGGCCCAGCTCGTGGGGGAAAGGGGAAGGTGACACATCTGCGCTGCAGCTCTGGGGAGACTCTTACGGCATTTTCACATTAGATATGTTACTTTGGCCTCTGAGAAAGTGAAAACGCATGCAGAAAACTGAGACAAAGATATATATCCCTTTGGAAAAAGAATAACCATCTTTACCAATGTAGGGGGAAAAAAAATCTGCAAGGTCCCCTTCTGCTGCTTGACAGACACATTTGCTGTTGTATCATATATACTTTGAGGGAAAATCAAACCTCAGCTTTTCTCTCTGGCATACAAATTACTTCTTGTAAACCAAACTGAACTGAGCTCTCACTGTAAGTTTTCAGAGGGACTACAAGATAAACAGGAAGGCACCAACCTGTCCTCCCCCCCTTTCTTCCTCAGTGGTGATAGCATGTATTTCTTAAAGCTTTACCATGTGGGTTCTCTCCCTTGAAGGTCAAGTGAGGAAGCTCAGTCACGACTCGCTGCCTCCTACTGCCAGGCCAGCTCGAAAAACATCTGTCTGTTGGTTCGACATCGAGGGGTATTCCAGCCTGAATTCTGGCGGCGTCACGTTGCCTCTCCTTGGCTTCGTTGCTCAGAGCCTGCCCCTCTCTCCGAGTCTGTAATGGATATGCAACAAAATTCTTCCATTTATGCAACTCTTGTCTTGAAGCATGCCCTTTAAAAAACAATCTCTAGTGTGTATAGGAATGACATACATATACATGGCCGTGATTTCACCCACCACTGAATGCCGCTGCCCCTGCCCCTGGATGCTGCAGCAGCTCTGGGGTGCAGAGCAAGATGAGGGCATGGTTACAGAGAGGCAAAGGGACGTCGTCCTCCCCAGCCGACGGCGGGTTTGAGAGCTCTGGGATATAATCAAACAAAGTGGAATTAAGCCAGGATACCAGTGTTAATACAAAGTGTCAAGAACTCTAGTACTCCAGAGGTCCCAATTCACTGCAGTTCTGCCAACTTCACCGCTTAATAAATGGGACTAACAGCCCGGGGGCATCGGTACGACACCAGCGTGAGCTGCGAGCCGGCAAAACGTTTTGAGCTGGCCTCATTATATGCGTGTGCTGAGGTCCCATGGACTTTAAACAGTGGGGGAGGAGAAGAATGCCTTTTGTCGATTCACTGTTATGCTTTAATAGCATCCCCAAAAATTCTAGTGAAACCTCAGCTCTCTTAGTTGTTTTGGTGACTTATTCATTTAAATAGTTTCTTGATCTGATAGACTTTTTCCTCTCCCTGTATTGTTGCCTCAGGGTTATTTCTGCAAAATGTCTTGAATTTCGTGTTGTATGAACGCATTCCAATGCTAGCAGCATTGAATTACTATATTGTACTGAGAATTAAGGGGCCATTTTCCAATGATGGTGATGGTAGTCGGTATCCTTTCCTGTCCCAGTTTGGTGCTCTGAGGGTTGAGCTTTTGATTTGCAGCTCTGAAGTAGCTGGGTGAGGCAGGGGCAGCGCACAGGGGGAGAAGTGATTTTGGTTTTGGCCTTCTGCTTATTTCCCTGTCCTTGCTTTTTGGGTACTTTTCCCCACCCTGACCTTTCAGTGCCAGGGGATGTCGGCTGAGCTGGCAGGCACGTTTCCTCAGGCTCTGGAAAGGGGTGCTGCTGCTGCAGGAGCTGGAGATGGGGCAGGAGCATTCTCAACTCCTGGAGGACTCCTTCATGGCCTCATTAAAGCTCCATTTGTCAACGATGGGAGGAGGGGAAAAAAGCACCTGAAGTTTAAAAGTCCCAATGTCATAGCAGTCTCTGCTTTCATCAGACGACCTTCTCCAGACTGCTGGGAAAAACGCTCCTGCTGTTTGAGGCGCTGGGGATCTAGGTGTCTGACAGACGGGGAGTGAGGTAAGCACAAGTAAATCTGCTCGGAGTTGTGGAAAGTTTATAATGATGGCAACTTGGGCCAAGTTTGTTTTTGTACAAACTCTACTTGCAGCTGCGCTTCTCCTCAAAGCTTTGGGAGGACAGAGGTTTGAGTCCCACTGCTGCAGGGGAAAATGCAGGATATTGGTGTCTGTGTGTCTGATGGTTTATGGTGGTGACGGGTCTGCGTTGGGAGACAGTGCCGGCTTGCTGTTGTTCTGCTGGGGCTGTGCAAACATCCCATAAGGGACTGACACAGGCTTCCTGTGTGGCTGCGGGCAAGTTGCCGCCTCTGTCTATCTCCGCTCTGCCTCCTGTGAATGCTGGGATGGCGGTAGCCTAAGATGTGCCTGCCCTCTCTGTGCTTAGATCCTCTTCAGGGCAGCGGCAAAGTGGGATGTCTGATGGTCTCAGGCCCGGGCCAGCCTGTAAGCTACAGGAGTCCCTTCTCTGAAAGCTGTAAGGCAGCTCAGCCCTGGGGGGTGCCCAGGGACCCTGCTCATCCCCACCACTGGTGTGCCAGCCCTGTCTACACAAGATGCTCCAGTGCACGCTGGGCCAGGGCTGCCGGGGGACGACCGGCTCCACGGACCCGCCTCAACAGCAGCCGCGGTGTGACCATACTGAGTGTGGCGGCTTCGCCCCACGCAGTGTCCCAGCGCGGTCCTAGAAGGCGTCCTGACTTCGGATACCCGCCCCAATGCCGGTGAAGCCCTGCCGCGGAGCAGGGGTGCGGGAGGGCGAAGGAAGCGGCTTTCCCGGCGCAGGCAGCTACCGTGGCAGCGGCGTTAAGAGCTCCAGGCGTGAAGGCGTGCAGAGGGTAAGCACGGCTCAGGCCTGCGCGGCAACGTCAGCTGGAGATGGGGCCTCTTCGCCCAAACCGTCTTGGACAGAGGCGGAGGATAGAGCCATGATAACTCTTCTGACCTGTTCTTAGACAGCGTTTGGAACTGTAACATTCAAACAGTCTGGCAGAATATTTTTCACTAAATCTTGAACGTGGTGGTTACATTTTCTATACCATGCTGGAAAAAGGATTACAGTATTTACTGCAGAGACAGGAAGATTGATTCTCAGTTGGAAAATCTGCCAGATTTCTTGATTTAGAGAGCTGATGATTGGTGGACTGCTTAGGCTTGATTTATTTCAAGTTTTCTTGCTTGCTTTCTCTCTTCCTTTTTACTCCTGCACGTTCTTTTTGTGTTAACATGAGCTAGTCTTATTCTGAATGGTTCTTTGTTTAACAAACATTGCTTTATTTGGATGTTTTTGATATTCAAAGTCAAAACCTGACTTGAAAAAAGCAAAACTCCTGCTTGCTTGGAGTAACATGACTAAATTTCACTTGCGTGAGGTCTAAATAAAGTCACTGTGCCTTATGCGGAGACCACGGACGCTCGTCAGTACTGGGGTCAGAGGTATGGGAGTTCAGAAGTACCAGTCCTCCCTGAGCACCGAACCTGAAATCTTCAAAATTCTGTAAGCGGTCTGAGCTCAGCCGTACGTTCTTCTGAAACACTTTAGGCCCCCTCTTACATTAGCGGATAATTTGACTCAAGGGGAGGCAAATGTGTCAGCCGTCACACGGAGGCTCGGGGGTGTGCGATGGCAAGGGCTGCCCCGTGCCGCCCCCGCCGTCGCAGCCCGCAGCTCCCGGGGAGCAGCCGACCACCTGCACCCTCTGATTCGGACCCCGGGTCGCCCTGCTGAGGCGGAGAGGAGGAAGGCAGCGGAGGAGGAGGGCTCCTGCGTGGGTTTCTGTCAGCTCTGCAGGGCTCTTAATCCCACTCAAGAACTCTAAATTCAGCTGAATAATTTAAAACAGAGGCAAGCAACCAAAGAAAATGAACCCATCAGAGGCAAAGAAACTTAAAAGGATAATTGATGCCCTATCGTTATCACTACAGCAAGCATCTTATATCACAAAAGTAATACATGACACTCCTATATTATAACTAGTTCTGTACCATTAATCACACTGTGAGCAGCTTGCTTTCCCGTGCTTCACTTGCTGGCCTAGCCAGGCAGGCTCTTAGTGCCTGTAAGTAACTCGACCCAGTGCCCATCTCTTCCACCCAAAGCCTTTGCTGAGCTCCCTATGTGTTCTTTTGTCTTCTCTCCTTCTCCAATTTTCAAGCGTTTTATTATGATTAATTAGTGCTATGTGTTACTTTCAAAAATTGATTCACCAAATCAAATGATCATTAAAAAATGCCGGGCAAGAAGTGATAGCTATTCTGTTGTGTAATATTAGCAATTAATTGTATTTACGAGGGGATGCTCACAGTGATTAGCACAGTTGCAGTTGTATCAATCCAAACTGAGACAAAGTGATAGAATTAATTGTAAGAGAAAAGAGGAGGGAGAGAAGGATTAAGATTCTAGAACATCTGCAGTGAGGCATTGATTTTTATTTTTTTGCAATCTTTTTTTTCCTCCCCATCCTGCAGAGGGATGTTCCGTGAACAAAAAGATCGAAGGCTTTGGGTAAGCTACGCCATCCTGAACCGGGCTGTGCAGCCCATCGCGGTGCGCTGTGCTCTGCACCACTGCACCGAGGTGCTTGTACAAACCGTCGCAGTCCAGCAAAACAAGAGCTCCCGTCCCACAGACATTCAAATCCAAGCTTTTAATCTAAAGCATGGGAGGATGCTTATTCCCCTTGTGGAAAAGTCTTCCTGGCCCAGAAAGCTTGGCAACAGGTTGCATAGGGATTTAAAAGTCAAGGTAAGTAATAGTTTCTTGGCCTAGCCGTGGGAGGCAGACAGTGCAGAGATCCGGGATTCCGCCTTGTTTTCAGGACTCGGTCTCACACCTAGCAACGTCTGATAAACCTGATTGCAAGTGAACACATGCATGTAAAATGTTTAAAAACATTCCTCCGCAAAATACCCGTTAGAATTTAACATTGACATTCATCTGTGGAGGGAAGTTTTATTTTCTTCTGTTCAGATGTCGTGTAGCCGAGCAGCAGCAGTCAAAGTGAGTAACGGTTGAATATGCACAGTCTTCATCTAATTGCGTTGGCATTGAATTGCAGGTGAAGCATTAAATTGATTTGAAAAAAATCTCTTTGCAAGTATCTAGTATTGATGGAAAGGTCGTTCTGCATTTGCAGTGCAGTCTGTGCAGTGAGGTCAGAGCAAGACCAGCGCAGCACTCGAGCCGCCGGGGTTTGAGTGGAAGTCAAATCCTGCACGGGACTCACACCGACTGGCGCAGGCGTGTCCACCCTTCGTAGCTCATGCACCTTTCAGCTAATGAGAAGACATCTGGATTTATCTCTTAATAAATCTTTAGTGCTCTTTTAACAATAAATGGATATGTAATTAACATCGGCAATTTTATTAAATCCATATTAGGGTTCTTATTTGAGACAACTGAAATTTTTAATTGGAGGGGTTGCTAAGTGCCTCTCCTTACAGTAACGATTGTGGTTCTTTGCGAAACGCGTCAGACCTGGGGCAGATAGTACCCCTCAGGATGTTCCTCGGCTGGCGCACGAGCTTTGAAACTGAACAAATAATTCAGGCTGAATCATTTCATTTTCAGCAGCCGTGTGTGGTTTGTCTGTGGATGCACCGAGGGATGGCAGCCGTTCCATCCGTTTCTGCAGGGGTGGCCGGGGGGGCAGCGGGCTCTGCACCGGGCAGCCGGCGGGGAGCACCACGGGCCCCTCCCGGCAGGTGAAATCCTGCTGAGGTCCTCGTGGCCGCATCAGTCTGGTCTCCATTGCCAATGAGGAAGGACTTGCTCCTCTTGCCGGCTTTAGCGGCTCCTCTGACTTCTCTGGATTTAAGACCTTCACCAGAGTCCTGAGACCAGAAATCTTGGCGTCATCCTTGCTCTGAGCAGTTTGCTTTTACTCTTCTCTCTGAACCTGCCTCGCTCCATCTTCATTACATTGACAGCAGCTCTGACTTGGTTGACCTTGTGCTGACTGAAATTCTCTCTTCTTTTTTTTCTAAACCAGATTTTTTTTGTTGCTCGTTAAGCTTTGGGGCAACTCGCGGAGAGCGGCCTGGATCCCAGCCCGTGCTATTAAACGCCCCCTCCCAGCACTGTGGTGCGCAGTGGGACGGGCGCTTATGTGCAGCGAAGGGGAGGCAGCACGAGCCGCGGTGTTTTGGGTGGCAGGGGCACAGGTGACAGCAGCAGCCGGTCCTCAGAGGGGTCACCCATGCCGATGGGTGTCTAGTATCTGCAATACAGATACCAGTAAATCAGCACGTTAATTAGTACTTTCAGAAGTGACTTGTGGTTTGTGATACCCCGTCTTTGTGCAGAAAGGAGCAGGCCTGGCATGCCTTATGGGAACAGTCTGAAAATAGTGGGCACAAACCTTCCTCTGAAGCAATTTCTCTCCCCCGTGGCCCAAGATGTGTTGGCAGGGAAGGGGCAGACGGTGCCCTTGCAGTGTGGCCACCGCCTCGCTCTGCGTCCAGCCCAGTGGTAGGTCAGGAGGGATGGCGGGGTGGCGGCTGGGCTGGGACAGGGCTCCTCTGCATCCCCCCCATGGAGTCCCTTGGTCACGACTCGGAGGCCCCCAGTCACTTGCTAATCTTGGAAAGCATCCCCCGACAGGTCTGTGGTGGGATCAAGACTAGGTCCTAAGCTGGTGGCTCGCATCCAGGGCTCCCCGAGCACTGCAGGCTCGGTGCCTGCCCAGCGGAGCAGCCCTGCGCTGCAGTCGTGGCGGCAGCGCTCAGTGGATGCTCTGAGCACGGAGGGGAAGTGGGAAGTCAGGAAACAAAACCAGGAAATACTGAAATAAAGCAAATGAATGTGCAAGCAGGCGGAAGGAGCTCAAGGTCACTTCTTGTTTTCCTTGGTGCTTGTTACTCAGACAAGCAAGGAGAAACTTTTTTGGGGGGTACAGCTGCTATCACTGCTGCTGTCCTTTTTTTCCCATCATCTTCTCCTTGATGAATATGTTCAGATTATGTGCCAGAAATAAAAATCAGCCATCATGATCCTGAAAGTAGAGGTCAAGATAACATCTGCCTTCCCTACTCAGTTCTGCACTTACCAGTGTAATAATCACGCACAGGAAACATCTGCTTTGGAAATAACTTAAGCAGTGAAGAAGCCCAGCTCTGTTGAGTCAGAGCGTCCTGCGGTAACTTGTCATTACGGCCATTTGTTTTTCCTTCGCTGCAGGGAGCCTCTCTACCTTTTAAATTTCCCTGTCCAAACCATTTGCTTTTCTGCAAGGCAAGGAGGAGCTCCCAGCCCGCAGCCCAGCCTGCCGACCGGGGGTCCCAGAGACGGGGGGGTGGCAGGGCTGTGGTGGCCCGTGGCAGGAGAGGAGGTGAAAGCGGCAGGAGCCCTTCTCCTCGCACCCCTCCAGCACGCCCAGCCCGCGGAGGCGATGGTTTGCAGCTGGTAACCGACACCCTGGTTCAGGAACTGGGAGAGCAGTCACAGGGTGCGCACACAGGCGTGCACGCGCGTGTGTGTGATCAGTAACACGTGTTTGCGGAAATTTCGGCTGGGTGCCAGTTCCCAAGGGACACAAAACTGACCTGCGTGCCACGGAGGGCTCTGGGGTACAGGCAAGCAGGCAGCCCTGCGCACTTTTGCAGAAGGAATTACTGGGCTGAACAGAGCCGGCCAGGATCAGGCGTTACTTTATGAGGTGGTGGTTCAGTTCTTGTCAGGACCTCCACAAGCATGGCGGTATTCTGAAGCCCCTTTAGACACGGGGGTGGCGGTCGCAGGTGATGGGAACGTGGGTCTGAGAACAGGGGTAAAGCAGATGGAGGGACGGGAGGGGATGGAGCCCGCCCGGAGCAGAGCGATGCCGTGCCAGGAGGGTCGTGTCCTCCCATGTCCCCGGGGCTGTGCCACCGGCCCTGCTGGGGTGGGTGGCCCTGACCCAGCACCCGTGCGAGGGAGCTGGGACTGTGCCAGGGGTGGCCCCTGCCCGCTCCTGGGGCCAGGGGCCGGGCGATGCCCCCGTGCTCCTCAGAGGCACTAGAGCCATGCACTGGTGTTCGTGGCAAATAACCGTGGAAAACCACCAAGAGGAAAGTCATGACCCTGTTCACGGGCAGCCTGTAGGGCGGATTAGAAGATGTGTTTGCTAATGAAGTGTTAGCTATGAATTATTCATCCTGCAGCAGGCTGCGTTGGTGCTGCCTCTCCAGCAATCAAGGGGCTGAGAGGGACCGGAGGCCCCGAGTCCTGCGCAGCAGACCCTCAGCCAGCCTTCTCCTTCCTTTTCTCTTTTGTGTCACTTCAGCTTGTGGAGAGGGACATGGAACTTACCCTCCTCGTGCCATACCTGTCTCGTCAGGCCCAGCCACGTCCCGTCAGACCAGCACCTTGGGCAGTCGCTGGCGGGGGGCAGATGTCCCTGGCGGGGCGGGTGGGAAGCGTGCCCACAGCTTCGTCCCTGCTGGTCAGCAAAGCGGCTCTGAGGAGCTGCTCGGCAGCACGGGGGCTCTGCGGGCACCTCCGGGGGGAAGGCTCAGTGCTCGGGGGGAGCACACAGCCCACCCCACGCCCCCCAGCCCCTGCAGCAACAGTTTGAGGGACCCAGCGTGTGCCCGACTTACAACTGCCAGAAATTACTTTGTAAATCTTGAAGCAGATAATTTAAATAATCCTCATGCTTTTCATGACCTTTTATTCCTCATTTCCGAGTGGGCAAGTGCTGCGTCCCCCGGCAGTGACTGAGCTGCAGTGGGGCCAGGACCCCCTACCGCAGCCGGGTCGTCGCTGCCCTCGGGGCAGCCGGACTTAGAGCTCCGGCCAGCAAAACGCCGCATGTCTCCTTTATCGTGAGAGCATTCCCTTAGTTATGGACTCAAAGTTAAGTTCATGTGTAACTGTTGTTGGTTTGCTTGTTTTTTTAAACTGAGTTAGTAAAAATTTTTTGGATTATCTTTTTTTCCCTCCCAAGCAGGAACAATTTTTTTTCTTCCCTTTTTGAAGAGGGGCTCATTTTCTGAGCCATCTCTCTGGCAACTTGGAAGCCTGCAATTTGTGAAGCTTTTTGTTTTCCCTGTGGGTATGTTGATCAGCAGGGAAGAATTATGCCATCACAGGAGAAGCCCAAAGACCAAATTCTTCTACATACAAATCGCATCGATGAACCTGGTGTGCATAGCACCGAGATCAGAAACGGGATTCCAGGCCTCATCTGAAAAAAGGGATTAAAATATCCTTTACTAGTGTGCCATTCTTCCTAGCATTTTCACATGACTAAAATCAGAGCTGGGTCAAACAAAGGTGACTAAAATAGGCAGAATGGACAGTTCCCTGACTGGCATCTCACTCTCTGTTGAGCATGAAGGGAGCCCAGGCAACTGAAATGGGGCCAATATGTTAATCTGTGGATAGCTTGGGGAGGTAAGCTCCTTCCTAAGGACTAGCAAGTCGATCTAGATAACTTGTAAGAGTTTACGCAGTCTTGAATGTTCCCATCGTGTCTGTGATGATGTGGTAGACTTGGAAAACGGGTGATGTTGCCCTAAAAAGGGGTTCCTTTGATCTTTCTTCTGGATTCTGCTCATGTTTAAGGGTGATGAGGAGAAACGAATCTCACTCACGTGCCTGATGCCAAGGTGAGATTTCTTCTTAGGGATGACTCTTCCTCCTTGTTTGCTGTGCTGGCTCTGTCACCACCACAGTCAGGACGGTGGCTGAAGCCAACAGCTGGTGAGAGCCACTAAAATCCTCCTGCACTTGGGGGGAGAAGAATTTGCCTCTGCTCCCTCTTTAACACTTGTGTTTGTCAGCCCAGGGGGTCGGCTGATCTTCCCCCCCCCCGGGATGAACGTGACTCACTGAAGGGACGGCTGAAGGCAAGGGTTAACTTCCCAGGCGGGCAGGCTTCCAGCTACATTTTTCTGTTCCAATACTGTAGACCCTGCTGCATGATTATTGATTTATTTTTTCAAGCTACTAAACTGCTACATTTACTGACTCATTCAGTCTTTTATCATATCCAATAGCACCACTCACATTTTAGAAATAACTTCTTTTCCATTTCTTCAGAGCTTGTGCAAATCAAATTTATTTTTGTCACTGAAAATGTCAGAAGGATCCAGCCAAAACAAAGGTTTCTCCTTATCCTACTGCAAGAACAAGCACAGGCTGTGGTTTTCAAAAAGAGTTAAAAGTCAGGCTTCCAAGCCCATCACTAGAAACGAAGCACCTCAACGCTGGAAGACATCTGGCGAGCCCAGTAACTCCCTCCATTTCCAGCCGGCAGCTGCCCGAGGCATACGCGGCAGCCTCCGCTGTAGATCCCCCACCGGACAGGAGGAGCCAAGCCAGACATTCGCAGCTGCAGCTCTTAGTGCCTTATAGAGCAGTCCGAGACTGGTACCCACAGGAAAACAGATGCACAGAGAGGGAAAATGACTTTGCTCAAAGTCAGCCTCTAGATCGATGACAGAAGGAACAGACCTACTGAACAGATATCTCCGTGGGAAACTGCCTTGCCACCCACCAAGCACACCCATCCTCTCCCGGCATAAAGTTGGTCTGCCGAGGGGACCTGTGCCGGCAACGGCGTGGCCTGAAGCCGGTGCTGCTCCCCGGGCCGGGACACGCAGCGCCCTTTGATCCTGGCCGCCGGTGCCTGCGAAGCGCCGGGAGGGAAGATCCGCAAGAGACCAGAAGGATGCTGTTCTCAGCGATGCTGGTGGGCGAGGGAGTGTTTTCCTCTGGCCTCGCCTGTGCCCACCAAAGTTCCTCTGCCCCTCGGTGGAGCCTGGCACGGGGCCGCCAGCATCCCGCTGCCAAAAGCGGCAGTGTAAGTCGCAGGGCGATGGCGGGACCGGGGAGCCGAGCAAAGCGCTCGGCTGGGGCTGCGCACGGCCGTCTGCAGGTCGCTGCTCATCACCCCGCCAGCAGCACGGCCCGGCCGGCGGCACGTGGTCATGGCTGTGCAGTGGCCTCCGAGCATCTCCTGCCTGTCTGACCGCCCGGCTCCCGTTCCACGTCCCGGCCCCGGCTGGTCCCTCCCGGGGACCCCCCTGCCTTCTTCCTTCCGCTGCTTTTTCTGGTCTGCCTCTCGCTCTCAGGGACTCGGATGTTACAAGAGCCTGCCTGGGCCACTGAGTGTTTGTTCCAAAAGAAGGTTCCACGGTTTTGGGTTCGGGTTTTTTTTGATGGCCATGACCAAAACATTTCACCACCTGTTTTTGTTGCTGTTGTGGTTGTAATTAATGTAATTTATTCTGTAAAATATCAGAGTTATTTAGTAAACATGTCTATAGAGATTTGTCCTGAATAACAGTGCTTTATTAGAGATAATCCTTAGCTACTAGGCTCAAACAACTTTTTGGAGCTGGAAATCTCTTACAGAGAAGCCAATTGTGAATATTAAAAGGGATTTGGAGGAGAAGGCAAAAATTACATTTTCAAATATTCCACTGAGTTGAAGATTTAACCTAGCAACATCACTGAATCCCTGCACAGGCTCACAACCTCATTTTGTTTTGTATTAAAAGACTCTTGGCTGCATGTTAATTGTGTACATAATATTATTGATATTTAGCAATTGTTTCTGTCACCTTCCACCTCAATCAGCATTGCAAAACACAGCTTGAACTAACTGGAAAGTAATTTCCTGGTTAATATTCCTTCTCATCTCCTGAGAGGAGCTGATAGAACAGCTAGCAAAGCATGGATCAAACAGCCCCCATTTCACAGATCTGCTCTTTCTCTGGGCTCCATGTCAGCTCCCGTTGAAGTGAGAGTTATTTTATCTCGCATAATGAGCGGATGGATTCTGAATTTTCCAAGCTAAGCAGCTCTTCTCAGTAGTTCAAGCAGGATGTGCAATGTGACTCGTACTTAAGCACGAGAGACACATGGGAAGTGTCAGGGCGCTGATCCAGCTGGGGGGGGACTCGCTTTTCCCCGTGGGTTGGTGCTGGGGTTTGGCTGCTCTGCTGTGCTGAGCGTCCTGCGGTCAGACGGCCGCTGAGCCTCGGGGCTGCGACTCCTGCTCTCCGCCAAGGACCGCAAACGATGGGAGAGTTTCATCTCAGCCCCTGGTTGACAGAAGCATGGGGGAAAGAGCAGAAGTGCCACCCACAGACAGACTCCATTGTGCTGAATCCCATTTTCCTCCTGTTAAAACACACCCTTAAGAAAATATTCCCGGGTTACAGCCCGGTCCCTTCCACGAGCGCCTTATCCTCTTCCTGAGGCTGCCAAACCGTGTGAGCTCCCTCTCACGCGGAAAAATGCTTCCCTATTGTCAATGGATTTTTGTAATACTAGGTGTTGTCCTCACCTTGACTCAAACCTGCTCCCTGACTCCCACTGAAGGATCCAGTTCTGCTGCAGAGGCAAGCGTTGAAGGACACAGCCCCAGCTTTTCCCTGCGTGGTGTTTCTCCCTTGGAGTAGTTACATACAGCGGGTTTGTAACTCGTACAGTAACGGCATTGTCTGCTGGAATTCCCCACTTGCCAGTGATTTAATTGCTTGGTCGGGAGCATGTTAATTGTTTATTGACACTGTTCATTTCCCATGCTGGGGTTAGACAGATCTTCAGACTGAGCTGTGCCGTGGGCTGAATTCTCAGACAAGTTTGTGCTCTGCAGACTATGAGAAAGTTGTCCCCATCGCTGCCCAGCATGGATGCTCAACTGTGCTCACTTGTGGCGCCGGGTTTGCCCAGCTGGCTCGATGCTGATACAGAATAAAATGTAGAAAATGCTCTGTAGCATTAGTATATGACTATCTACATTTTCTGGGTCCAGTTCATGTGTTTGGTCCGTCAAATCTGTGTGTGCACCATGATGCACATTGCACCTGGATGCCAGCGCTGACCCTGACCCACAGCCGTGGGCTGTGGAGGCCAGTGGCTCTGCGAAGAGAGGGAGGGCACGTTATCCCCGTGGTCTTTCCTTCAGACACACAGCCGCCGCACAGCCCTGCTCATCTCCCTGGGTCACGTTTGTGGCATCTGTTTGCTGTAGGGGCTGTTTGTTGTACTGAGCTGCGCTGACAGTCATCAGGCACAGAAGGTGTCCAGCAGAGACGGTTCAAGGTTGGCCCTTCTCCAGCTCTCAAAGACTTGGCTCGTTGCATCGGCTGATGGTCCCATACCCGTGCTGCGAATGGTACCTGCGGTCTGTAACTAGACATGCCTGTGAGCGCTCCCACTGTTCTGATCAGTGGGCACCAGCCAGCGCTCTGCCCGCGCTGGGGGACGAGCACCGCGGGGCCGTCTGACGCCCATTTTCTGATATGAAAAGCACGTTTCCTTCAGTGAGCTTTGAATGAAGCGCTAACAGTTTCAGACTCAGTCAGAAGTGGAAAAGAAGGCCATTTGGAGAGGGGAAGCAGGTCTATGTATTATAATATCTTCACGCTATATATATATATATAAAATCCGCTTCGCTGTTCTAATTTAAGCGTGCACAGCATGATGACATGGAGGCTGTGCCTGGCCATCTCCTGATTATGCTGCAGCAGGGAAGTTTTAATTTAACCTTTTGCTATTCTGAATGTCTCAGAAGGACTGTTTCTGGTGGATACTGTAATAGTTTTCATATCACTAAATTTTCCTAACAAGTCTGCACTCTAATAAGGAGCTAAGAGCTTTGGTCCCCCCTGATTTTTAATAAAGTGTATCACTGCAAGTCAATAACCTGTCAAGCGCTACTCACCGTGCTCAGCTAAAACAACCGACGGCGTCTGTGCTGACGTGCAGCCGAGGGACGTGCACAGAGAGGTTTGAGTCCGGCCCTGGGCTTTCAAAACTGCCACGTGCGGAAGGGGAGGGGATGCTGCCTGTGGGTGCTGGGGCTCTGGGATGGGGGGGGTGTCAGTGCAGGGCAGCCCCGCTACCTCTGGCTCCCCTGGACGGCTGTCGGGAAGCTCTCCCCTTCTTCGGACACGGTGCTGGTGCAAAAGGAAAGGGAAATAACAGCCGTGAGAAGAGAGTATCCAGTTCAGAATACCTGCCGGCCCAAGAGGAAATACTGCCCAGCAAAAGGAAATCAAATTAATTTTGAAATTCACCACTGTCAGAATAACTGAGCACTCACTCCAGGACATAATTTAATGGAGATAACTGTAACTGAATAGGCAGTTCTTCTCTTGGGAAAAACTTCTCTTACAATTCCCATCCACCAGTCTCAGAGTGTTTTGCAAACATGGGGAGATGCAGCAGAAGGGAAATCTTCTGTGCAGGAACCAAAGGGACAGCACAGACCAAACCCTGCAAAGCTGGCGACAGGCACCGAGTCTCCTGCTGGCTAAATTTCCTGAGGAACTCAGAAAGGAGCCCAAAATGCAGGAGACTGTCTGGACTGTATGGTGCTGACTGCGCACAGCAAGATTTGCTGTAAAAGCATCCAGATCTGCCTAAATCTGTCCTTTTCCCCCATTCTAATGGAAAGGTGTTAGAAGCACATCCTTTCCTGATACTGCTAAAAGCTTTCCAAACTACTTCTTGAGTTGACTGCGTGAGAGGGTTGCAAGGTAAATTCCCTTAGAACAGCAGTACGAGCTGTGAGACAGGCACGTGACAAATTTGCAGTTACTTATCGTTACCAACAAAGCCATACACCTGATATTCGTTAGCACGAGGAATGTTTCTGTGTTCCTGGCGTGGTGACTGGTTGCATCTGCGCTCCCAGCTGCTCCCACTTGTTCCTCTTCCTCTTCCCGGAAGATTCAAGCGAAGGGTGGCTGCTTGCTGGGGCAGCAGACAGACGGACGGACAGACTGCCCTGTGGGCTCAGCCCGGGTCAGGAGGGTTTCAGGGCCTCTGGTTTAGCAGGAGGATTGTGCAGGTGGTCTAATTATAAAGCTTTTGGTAATTTAAGCAGCAGCTGTTATAATTAAAAGACTCTTCATTAAATCACTAATAACTGAAGCTTAAGGCGGTTTCTCTGAAATGCCAGCAGTGCAAGATTCCTGAAGCAAGAAAAGGTACTGGGGAGGAGGTGAATGCTCTGCAACAGAAGATGAAATCTGCTTAAAATTTGCTCTTTCCCAGTAGACATTTTTATAAAATCTTCCACCAAAAGGTCAGAGCAGGAACGTTGGAGAAGGAGCCTTTGCCCGGGACTGCTGAAGGTCTTGCGGAACAAGCCAGACCCTACAGCCCCTGGGTACTGACCCAGGGGAAAAGCCGCAGGAGGCTTCTCCCCTCCCCAGCCTGCGCCAGCGGAGCAACACGCCAGCCTGATGGAGCCCAGGGCAATGTCAGCCTGCAAACCCACTCAACCGTCAGCACCCCAAGGGGCCGGCAGCGAGGGAGATAATCGCATCTCCCCAAGTTCGTTCTAAGACAAGGCAGCCTCGGATGCTACGAAACAAACAAGAAACCCAAATAAAGCAAGGGGCAGTGCGGCTGCCGCGTGCCAGGCACCCGTCATTGCAGGAGCCAGAGAAATGTCCCGAGTGGTCTAATAGGATTTTTTAAGCTCATTCTCCATTTACAGGTATTTGGCTTTTTTGCTGCCGATTAAACACTTTGCAGGAAGACATATCGCAGAGGGGATTTTGCACCGGTATCCATGGAAACAATAGAATGTTTCCATCTAACATACATATTAATTTTTCCAAGCTGTTATTAGCTGTTCCTGCCAAAGGGGTTTAAAGCAGCTTTAAGAAAGCAAAATAATGTAGAAAAAATGTGAAACAGAATTACTGTTACAGGAATTACGAGGACAGGATTTTTTTCAGATGTTTTTCCAAGCTATGTTCCTACTGAAGGCAAATTTTAGGCCACATCCTTTAAATTTACAGGAGCAAAGTCATTAGCATAAAAAACTGACAGCGAGTTAAGTCACACCTGCACTGCCAGAAGACCTATTTGCTTTCTAAAAAGACCACGGATAGCAGAGAAATTCAGTGAGGTGAATCAGGAATCCACATCTCTTGGCCAGCTTCGCTGATGTCTGACGGAACTAAGCCCTCTGATGGGAGAAGGGGCGCAGGCTCGTGCGCTGCTGAGCGTGTGGGAGCCACCAGCAATCCCCTGGGGGAAGGCAGCAAAACCAGCAAACGAAAAAGGATCATGAGTGATTTTTTTCAGCTATTTTGAATCCTGGAAGGATGCTAACCGGCAAAGGCTTTAAGCCGTATGCTCACAGGACACCCATGAAGGTCTCATAAACACTAGACCTGACTCAGGATGGTAACAGGAGAACGATGGCACGTTGCCAGCGACAGTAACCGATTCTCTGCTTTTGTAGAAAATGAGAGAGACTGAACGGGATTATGGCACAGTTGTAATATCGTGATCATTACTTATTCCTTTAGCATTCATTATTGTCAGATGAATCATAATGAACTCATCTGGCATTAATATAAAAGTAAAATGCAAATCCATGCAAATTCCTGTGTAATTCAGCTTCATTTAATGTACCGTTAAACTTCTTCACGAGCTTTCCCCGAGCTGAGGTCTGTCTTTGAAAGGGTCCAGCTATTACTGAAGAATAAAGCAGCGATAGTTTGGCTATTGGGCACCTTATGGGACCAGCAGAAGGCAACAGTTAGTTGCCGTGAGTGACTATTAAGAAGAGAGACCTCTTAATTCAGGAATTAAAACTGAGCAATGTGAGGACACTGTGCAGTTCCAGCATCAATTAAAGGTCATTTCCTTTGTCTTGCTGCTCAGTAACTGTGTCAGATCTGGGCTGTTTTAACAGAAGGTCCATTTTATTGTTTCTCCCACTCCCTCGAGCTATTGATGCACCTTTGTGCTGCAGCGTTTTTAGGAGAAGGAGGCAGAAACTCTTTGGGAACTCTTCCAGTGTTGCAAACCTGCTTGCCAATGCCTCTCCTCTTCCTGGGCAGCCGGACGTGCTGAGTGCCCTGCTCCTGGGGCGGGGAGCTGGGAAAGCCAGGCAAGAGCTTGCCAGCGCAAAGAAATAAGCAGCTGAAGCCTGAGACCTTCTCTCATGCCTGTATTTCACCTGTCTGGTCTTCCTGAAGGCAGTAAATTGGTATTTTATCTATTTTTCTGTTTTCTTGCTTTAACAACCCCTTCCAAAGGGCTTTGGAAAGCATCCTCCATCACTCTTCCAGGGGGAAACAGGTTCAGTGCTGACTTTTCTGCTTTTGTTTCTGGGAATACCTGCACATAATCCCGGTTTGTGTTCCTTTGTATTTTGTCCACTCTTGCAGTTCATCCAATTCTTTCCGGTTGGGACCTCAAGCCGCCGTCCTGGTTTGGCCAAAATTCTCCTGAGGCAGGGTCGTGTTTGCAGAGATCCACAAAGTGCCTGCACCGAGAGAGGTGACTGGAGTTTTCATTCCTGTCCTTTACAGATGTGCACGGGATACTTTAATAGGAGATGGACGCGTGGTTTCCACTAACTTAGGAATGGCCTGAATGCATCTAATTTAAATTCAAAGGAAAATGTAGCATTTTGTTCTTAATTGGGAGAACCTACTTTAAAACTGTGGAGACGCTTTTGAAATGGAAATTGCAGTTCCCACCCCCGAGGTAAAGGTGCACTGAGAACCGCTTGGCATTTCTCGCATGATTTAAGATCACTTTCCTGATGAAACCATTCCTACTTCTTTCATCTCTCAGAGTAGCAGAGAGCTACCTGCCTGGGGGTTCGCGGAGCCTTCCCACACTTCCAGGAGGAACAGCCCGTTTGCAGGGGAGGGGGCCACAGGGAGAACCTGCCATTTTCTTGTAGGCATTTACAAGTCTGTAATATTGCAGTAATTAATTATTCACTGTCCTTCCAATCGATAGCAGTGCAGAACAAAGGAAGAAACAATTTCCTTCTTAGCGGCAATGTCTTGGAAAACAAAACCCACCTTACAGCACACGAGACACCTGCATGATTATCATAATTAATTTAATTACAAGTATTTGCTCACCTGTAAAAGATGAAGAGCATTAAATACTAGATGTCTCTTTCTTTAACAAAATATCACTAGACACATTAAAGCAAGACATTTTGAAAGCAGCTCAGTTCCCATTTGAGCAGCAGCCTTCATACAGAGTGTGAGGAACTCACCTCCTGCAACTTCCACCACATCAGTTTCAATTAATGTAATAAGCAGGACAAAGAGCTGGACACGTGCAAGTGCCTGTGCCTGGGTTGCGGGAGGCTTGTGGCCAGCTGAAGCGGCCCAGAGCTCAGTGTGTCACGCGGCTGTGAGCCACGGTCAGCACACAGAGTTTTCCATGTGGAATGAGCAAAACTGCAACTCATAGGTGATGGGTTCAAAAAGGGGAGATTTTTTTCTGCGTCCTGACAGAAAACAGGGTGATCTTCTGCATGACCAGGGCCAAAGTAACTCCTATTACAGAAACGCACTCCTCCGTTTCTCCCCACACCAGCAGAATAAGTGCTTCCTTCTCCTGGGGTGGTATGGGGACGGTTGCTGCTCCGACATGTCCCTTCCGTCGTGTGACTGTTCCTTACTTAGACTTTAATTTAACGGCCCTTTTATTTATTTTGTATTCCTGCCCTGTCTCAGAAACAGCAGAGCCCTAAGTGGTGAGCGAAGAGTGAGGCGACACAAATGTGTATGAGCGCGCAGAGCAGCCTGCGGGCCGGGCAGCGGCATGCCACCACCCGCTCCTGCGACAGGACGTCGTCGCGACGGGGCGGCTGCCACGTCCTGCCGATAGCCCCGAGCCCCCTCCTCGGAAGGTGGGCAGTGACCACACAAGGGGGCTGCAGCACGGAGCAGCTTTGTTTGCAGTGAGGGGAGTTTTGCCCAGCCCTGCAGCGGAGCAGGAGAGGAAAGGCTCTGGTTTGGCTGTCATTGTGGTATTGATCTCTCCAAGTAGAAATTAATGGGAGTGTTTCTCCTCTTTATTGCTTCAGGGCTGGCTGTCCAGAGGAAAAAAGAGTCTGTTTGTGATTCTCCTTGCAGTTACCTCTTGTATGCATACCCCATTTTTTTCTGACTTCCTCCCATTTGTAAATGTGCACGTTTAAAACATTTTGCCCACTGGGTATGGAAAGGAATCTTCAGTGCTTAATACTGGGCAAGATAATTCCTGATAATACAGGCAAGCAGTGAAAGAATAAGCCCTAAATTATCCTGCCCTCTCTCCAAGAAAGGGCACGCATTTGCAGTAGGAAGTGACGATGGAAAATTATTGCGCTCCATGTCTAGCATGGCTCTCGCCTGGTCTGTCTTCTTCTAGACCGAAGACGTATACATCCTTCTCTCAGCGAGACAGGTTATGAAACTTATAAGGTTTTGGCGGCTGTTTCTAAATGGAGTGCAACTTTTCATATTTAAGTGCCATCTCTATAAATGCATAGTAAACATCTGGGAATTATATAAAGTGAGTGACTTTCAGATCTGCCCTGGTTTGATACCTCAGCAGTTTTCTTGTCCTTACTCTATTTCCGGCTTTTGGTTAAATGCTCTCCCTTTATAATTGAATATGTAAAACTCCAGCTTGCGAGCAGCCAGGGATCAATGAGGGCTGACGTTGAGCACAGCAAATATATGGGCTAATGGCTCCACTTTTATCGAGCCCATTTAACACGCCGTGACAAGGGGCCCACTCCTCCCCTCGCTGCCACCCTCCGAGTAAATCTGTCCCCGTCCCCAGCAAGATGAGCTGGGCTTTAACTTGGCCGTCAGGGTGGTTTGTGTGCCTGACTTACAGCGTTTGCTGAATCAGGGCCTCGTGGAGACGTGCATGTAACGGAATCCAGCATTTGGGGAAAAAAGGGATAAGGGACAGCGGCAGAGGCGTATGGGATGCAGCGTCCCATGCTCGGGCGCCCTGGTCGCGCTGCTGCAGAGGAGTGGGATTTCTCCAGCACCCCACACGAGCTCTTCAGCTGCGCCCAGCCCCCGGGGGTCAGCGTGTGCTGGCCACCCCGCGGAATGAGGCGCCAGTGGGGTCCCAAACCGCTGCAATGGGGGGACGTTTGGTGAGGACAGGCAAGCAGGAGGGTTCACCTCTGTTCATGGCCCCACAAAAACTGAAGCCCTCGAAGCCTGGGATTCCCGGGACCAGGAGACTCAGCCCCTCCTGCAGCATCAGGCCAGCAGGATGTGCACGCTGTGGAAAACTCCTGCCCCGCGTCCTTCCTTTTTTCTGAGGTGGCATTAAGTGGAGTTATAATTTAATATTTAGGTTTGTTTGAGTTATGAGTTCTCTTTTCCACCATCTTCAGACTCACCACAGCTGCGGGCCTGACTTCCTAAACCCACCTGGCGCTGCGCACACCGTGAAATCCTGGAAACTAGTCTTTATTAATGGTGTAAATCAAACCCTACCTTTATTTCCTAACCCGCAGCGCGGCATACACACTTCTCATGTTTTCCTGGCCATGCCTGGCCCTGCAAGGACAGGGCTGCCGGCTCCTCACGGTGTCGGTAGCACCTTCCCCTGGCACCGAACTCCAGCCCGTAGTCCTGGGCACAACAGGATACGGAGCCTTCGTCCAGGGAGAACAAGGGTGGTCTGGCATGGTATGGGCACCAGCAAAAAGAGGCGTCTTTAGGCTGGCTAAGTGCAGTCGTACACAACCGTATATTTATAGTCGTATTCAGTGAGGGTTTGGTTTATCTCCCTTTCTTGCCGGCCCCCTCCCAGCCACCAAATCAAAACTGATGCTTCAGGGCGCTCACGTGCCTGAATGTAGGATTTTTCCAATTGAATAGGGTCCTTAATCCTGCAGTAATATTTCTGCTGGTGAATTAGACCCCCCTTCTGTGCGTTACTAAAGCGTGTGTGCAGCTCTCGGCGCATGAGCATCACCAGTGAAATCAGCTTTTGGGGTGAGCACGTAGCGCAAGGGAGGAGGAAATACGATGGCGTGTGTAGGAAGGACAAATTGCTCGGGAAGACAAGCTCCTGCTAAGCTCCTCTTGGACAAATAACAACATCTGTTCTCTTAACTAACTTTAATTCAGTTCTCTTTTTGCCACTCTGCCTGAGACAATATTTAATCGATATTAAAGGAGCACATATGACATTAATCATGTGCTTGAATACTCGGAATATCAAGGTCTATCAACATATCACTGGTATATTGATATCTAAATAAAAACTTTGATTTGCAGCATTTTCATTATGATCTTGCTTTTTTCTCTAATGAGAGATGGAAAGCACAACACAGAGTACAATTACACAGGTACTTTGTGCAGATTATTAACAAGGAGAGGCACTAGCATGTCAAAGTTAGAGAATGTGAGGAGATAGCAGATTTTTCCAAGGCAAAAGCCTATTTGAAATCAAATCATAGGTTCACTTCTCTAGGCTTGCAGAGCCTGGTACGTTGGCATGTTCAGATTCTGGAGGGATGGATGCAAGGGCAGAGGATGCTCTTTCTCCTGTCAGTGTTCAAACAGAGCGTGTTGAAAGATGGGGGGGGATGTCACATGGTTCCTTCTCTTTCCCTCCCCAAAACGCATGGGGTTAATTTTTTGTCCCAAGTTTTCCAGAAGTTTTGATCGAGTCTTGTATGCCCATGCCATATGTGTCTACACTACCCTGATTTCTCAGAAGTGGTAATTATTTTTGCCTCAGGCACTCACAACGAGCCACTTCAGGTTTATAAAGGACTAAGAAACGCCAGCCCCACCTTGTGCGGGCTGTCCCCATAAGGTTAATCTATGCTCAGTTGGAGGTTTGAAAACCTTAGATACTGTGACCACTTTTTCCCCTCTAAAAATTTTCTGCCTTTCTTTGTAGCCCTTTGTTTTCTTTTTCTTTTTCTTTTTTTTTTAAACTTTCTCTTCTCCTTTTCCCTGGGCTCACATAAGAAGAACACGAATTTCTCACCCACAGTTTATGGAAGGGGGGTTGGAATAAGGCAGTGTAACTGCTGTCTTTCCTTTTGTGTGCATATGTTCAAATCACATTTCACCTTTGCTCATTTTTTCCCTTCCCAGCTATTCTTATGCAGATGTCAAAGTATATTTTTTTCAGCGAAGCTGATCGTGGAGTCTGCCCAAGCCACCAGAATTCTTCAGAGCACCCCCGATCCCCAGCTAACCTTTGCCATCACTGAGGCTCTTCAAAGACAAGCTCACCGTGTTAATCAAGCCCACCCACATGCCCGCCTGTGCCAGCTGAGGGTGCTTGGCTTGCACTGTCTCCATCCATCGAGAGGCACCAGTCGTGGTGAGCTGAGTAATGTTTTCATTCCCAGCCCTGCAATTACTGCGTGGCAGTTCAGCTCTGGGCATGGGGAAAGCACAGCCTGAATCATTTGGCCTGTGGAGGGGTTGTGTGGAAACAGCAGGCTAATAGCAAAGATGCAGGGGATTGGGAAAGCCCGCCTCCCAGTTTTATGCAGAAGAAGTGGGAAATTACATGCTTTCTGACTGCACAAATGTTGAATGGCAAGCAGGTTTCACAGGGAGGTGTTGAGGAAAGCTCTCCATCGCTCAAACGTTTTCGCTCTCCAGCACTGACCATGGCCGGGAACTTCCAGTGGAGAGGGCAGCAGGCGCTGCATTCCCATCAGACGGCCAAACCTCAGCGGCTCTGCAGGGGTTGCTCATCCACCTCCTCAGCAGATGGCAGCAGCCAGATTTCACCTGGTGTAACCTGGCAGAGCTCCCTGCTTCGGCGGCACCGTGCCGCCTGCCAAACGCCGAAATCATAGAATCATTAAGTTTGGAAGAGACCTCAGGGATCATCCAGTCCAACCGTCTCCCTACCACCTATTCCCCACTAAACCATGTCCTTCAGTACCAGATCGAACCTGTCCTTAAACACCCCCAGGGACGGTGACTCCACCACCTCCCTGGGCAACCCGTTCCAATGCCCGACCACCCTTTCCGAGAAGAAACGCTGGCCTCGCCCCAGTTGCTCAGGCCCGTCCCCATTACAGAGGATCACCCATGAGAAACACCCTGGTGCTTCCCCAGCTGCTTCTCTTTTGGACACAAAGTTATCTGGAGCTAGGTTTTTGTGTTGGGGGAAGTCACCGAAGTGGTTCCACTTACAACAGAGAAACTTCCTCAGGAAGGACCTCCAGTACTTACTCCAAGTGCTTGTGCTCTGGATTTGCCCACACAAATTGTGGGGAAATTTGCCCCATACTGTCAAATAAGAATTTTTTTCCTTAACTTTCCTGCTCTCTGCAGACACTCCCAAGACTTTCAATAGGCTTTAGGTTGTTGATCAGGACGAGCTGCATCCAGGGCTGCTTTATAAGAAGTTCATATTCGCTTGTCTTTCACCTGAGTTTCTCAAAACTATGTGTAGACATTTGCTGACAAATCTTCAAACAGGCACAGAAGTAGGTAAAAAAAATTCTCACCCTGTTTTACAGAAACTAGAATGAAAAACACTACTTTTTTTCAGCTGCATGGCCATTTAAAGAGGGACGTCAGGCCTGTTAGAGATCAATGGCCTGATCAGCACCTGGCTGTTATAAAACCCAGCAGGAGCCAGGCTCTGCTGCTGTGCTGAGCTGGGAGCAGCTTGGGGGTGGTCTGGCCTGGCCTCCTCCTGCTCAAGGCGAGGGCCAGCTTGGTAGGTCACCTCTGGATTTATGCTATCAGTGATTGCAGTTGTGTATTCCTGAAGGGTTTCTGGCTGGGGTATCATCCTGGTTTTTGTTTATCATGGATTTTTAGGAATCAAAGCTGCTGGCAAGGACGTGCTCTGTGCGAGTGGGTGCTGACCTGGTAGGTCCAGATAAACAGCAGTAAGTGCTGACTGTATTATGCTACGGCTTCTCACCAGCACGTAGGTGGTTTCCCAGGCTCTTACTGGTGGCACAGAATTGTAGAAGCCTTTGAGACCTCTGCTGCTTGCTCAGGCAGAAGGTGTGCTAGGAGGGACCTGTGAGTACTGAGGAATCCCACTATTTTTATATGGATTGGATTGCTGTTGTGAAAGCTACTAAATTAATGGCACGGGGAAGTTAGACCAGTGCAGTGACTGTGCTGTGAAGGTTATAGATCATGTGTCTGTCTTCCTGTATATTAATTCAGAGTGTTTGAAACTCAAAATGGCTCTAGGCATAGGATGGGTGACAGAACACCAGCCTCTCTTATCGCACCCAAGTGCTTCTAACACACAGCACTTCAGTTGTGGCATGAATCCTCGTGTGCTTTATTCCTCCTCAGTCAGTCCGAGCCCTGCATTGGGGCCTTGTTAGGCAGCAGAGCAGCTTTGCTAAGCCTTGCACGTGGCAGTAGCTCCCAGGAGGGCTGCAGGGTGCTGGGTTTACTGCAGCACTGAGAATCAGGAAAAGCCTCGCTTAAGTGCAAGGCAACGCTGCAGACAGGTGCTGGTTTCCAGAAGCATTTAAACAGGTAGTCCTGGGCTTAATGAGTGGCTGCTGAAGGCCTGCCCAAGCCTACAAACCCCCTTGAGCTGCTGAGCTTCATGTGCCCAGGGCAAGTAGCAGCTGAGTGACTCCTGTTTGGTTTTGGCCCCACGGCTGGGGCGGGTCAGTGCCCATGGGTTCTCGTGCTGCCCAGGAGCCCTGCAGCAGTGGCCTGAGGTAACACACTCCGAGCTGTTGTGCCACCACACGTTGGCACTCTCATGAGACCAGGACTAGCTTTCAAGAGTGAAGAATGGGGCTGTAGCAGGGCTCAACTTGGTTTTATTTTTTTTTTTTTGGAGCCCTAAGAAGGGCCTGATAATCCCTGTTGGCAGAGATGTTCAGGAAAATGTGTATGGCCTAATCTTTCACTCAAATCCAGGGTCTTAAAACCTTCTGCTCTTCTGCCTTGGTGCTTTGTGCCCTCCGCAGGGCTGTCTGACACTGAAACACCGCGCTGGTGCGGGGGTGAATCCTGCTGACAGCACCACCTCCGTCAGGCTGTTTCACCTCTGTAGTGCTGTTAGAGTGAGCAGGTACCTTGGGAACGAGTGCGAGAGGCTCCCCTGTATTTGTGTGCCCCGCTATGGGCAGGTGGGCACAGGCTGCAGGGGCATCCCTCGCAACATGCTTGTGACCATGGCCTCTGCTGGTGGCTCTGTGTCCATCCTGGGGCATGCACGTGGCCAGTGCCCCCTCTCCCAGCCCATAATGCAACAACGATGGTGGTGCTTTGGGCTCATCCTGCTTTGCCCAGCTGGGGAAGGGGCCCCTGCCTGGCCTCGAGCTGCCGCTTGCCTGCTGGCAGCCGCTCCATCAGCCGTGCCCCGCGCTGGTGACGCAGGAGCCCCCAGGAGAGCCTGGGGGAGTGCTGCCGGGGGCTTGCCTGGCCTGCCGCTCTGGTGTGCCGAGGCGCAGGAGCCCTGTACCGCTCCAACCTCCCCGGAGAGAGAGATTTACCATCCGTGCAGAGCGTGCCTCCTCTTGTTGTTAATCATCCTTGCCCTTAAGGAAGTGGGAGGATATTTGAATGTGTTCTGGACATTGCCGAATTATAGGGAAATATGCTGTTCAAACCCTGCCTCTCGCGAATAAGGCCGGATCCTCAGCTGCTGTAGGCACTCTTCTTAAATTATACGTGTGGAAACAGTCCCCCAAATTTCATCTGGTTTCCTTCACTGATGCCTAGAAACCTAGAATTATAATCAGCACTAAATTGTAGCTGGGATTGTATTACACGATTGCTTAGATCCTCGTTGCTGCTTTTGAATTTTCATTTTCTACTTTCTCTCACAGGATGTGATATGTAGTGCTCAAATACATTCTATAGCTGCAGGGTGAATATCACCTTCTTTAATACAGTTTAATGGGACTTTCTTTCCTTTTCTAATCCCATGGAAATAGGAGTTGTACTGGATAAGATCACACATGAATGTTACCATAATTTTGCTCTGTGTCAAAGATATGATCTCATCAGAGCTTGACGGTATTGCTAATTTGAGAAAAGGGCACAAGCATTAAAGCTGAGCTATGCAACCTTTAGCAATCCTTCAGTTTGTATGGAAGGTACCTGGAATGCAAATTGTTGGGCATTATGCTCTGAAACGTTCCAATAACTTTTGAACTGCAGAATTATGTGACTGTCAGAATTGAGGTCACTTCTACCCCTCCTCCTCACGCTGTTCTTCTGTACCAGACTACAAATCTGAAACACTGCTTGTACTGGAAAGATGGATGCTATTAGTATTCAAATGGATTTCCTTTTCCATATGAAAAATGGAAGACTTCATTTCTAAAAGTAATTTTAGTGCTAAGCTGTCTATTTATGGTGGGTCCTGCACTCAGCTTGTGTGAAGTAGATGTATAAATACTCTTTCTAACCAAGGGCTAAATCTTGGCCTTGGCTCTGAGGTGGTGCATAGGGAATAGGTCCGAGTGACTGGATATAAGCCTGACAGAGGAAGTAGTGCTCTGTTTTGTTGGGTCCCAGGGAGCACCTAACTTCTGACCACTTCAGGACCTGACGGATGGAGCAGTGCCAAGCAATCCTTGGTACAGCGTCTCCAGCTGGGGACCAAAAAGCCAGGTGATCTGAAATTGCACCTCATTTTAGACAACATAGGCCATAAAATAATTTATTTAGAAGCTTGACCCTAGTGGATAAATCCCTCTTTGCTGTAGTAGTTGCTGGCCACACCTGGCTATCTGCATCTCTGGCCTGTGCTTTGGCCCAAGTTGTCTGTTGTGGTGTGGTCCTCCCAGGGAGCTCCAAGGCATCTCTCCTAGTTTCTGTTCTGGCCAAAGGAGGCTTCAGTCTTTCCCTGAAAAGTTTCAGCACCACCCTTGGCTTCCTTGGGAATGCCAGGGAGAAGTGCTTTTGCGAACCTTAACCCATGCTTTTGCCATTCAGCAGAACCTGTGATTTATTCCACCCTCCTAACATATAAATCTGGCCAGGCACAACATAAAAGCTCGTACTTGCCAGCTGTTCACCGCTGCACAAACGTGTTCTGTGCTTCCAATAGCTTGGGAAAATGATAACATTATGATTATTTTATGGTGGGTTTTGATGGGATGGGCTTTGAGTGCTGACAGGTTTACCAAGTGTAACAGCTCCCTTCGAATCTTTGGCGGTCACAGCTTGCAAAGTGGCAAGCAGGGCGTGGGTCTGTTGTAAAGAAAAAGTACAGCACAGTCGGTGTTTGCCCTCAATTTCAGGTCCCTGTAGCTGTCCTTGGCCACAGCGGAGGAGGGTGGTGTGGCAGCGGGCTGTGCCTCTCCGAGTGCCAAGAGGTTTGGGTGCTGTTCGTCATGGCCCCTGCAGCGTGCGCCTGCCACGCTGCCCCAGCTGCGCCCTCGAGCGCTGGGGGTCCCGCTCGTTCCCCAGGCGGGCAGCTGCGGTGAGTGCATCCCTCCGGGGCAACGCACCAGGGTCTGCAGGGTCTGGAGGTCTCGGATCCCGAATGCTGTGGAGTTATGTGGGGGAATTCCTTTGCTGATGAAACTGTTGGCAGCAGTTTTCTGGGCTCCTGCAGCTCCTGGTCTTTGCTCCAGGGAGGCAGGTACCCCACCGCAGCCTGGGGCCCTCTGCCTCCCAGTCCTGCCCAAACGGCTGGGCAGGCTGCTTCTGCTTCTCTCCACACGCAGGGAAAACAGTGCAGAGAGGCTGCACGGAAAATTAATAGAGTTTATGGATGTGGCTAAACGTGATTGAAACAGTGCTTGTAAATGTGGGTAGAACTTGTCAGTGGCGGTTTAAAATTGAATAATACCGTTTTAATTGTTATCCTTACTGCTATAGATCACAATAAGGTTATGTTGATGGAAACATCAAGCATAGTAAATGCTATAAGTACAATATGTTAGTACTAATTATAGAGTAATTTAACAACAATGTGTATGAAGAGGGCAATTTTGCATGCCATTCACCATGGTAAATTTCTTTGTATGGAAGAAGGGGAAGGCAAAATGTTTTAAATGAAAATTAAAATGGTAGATACTGGGTTGCTTTTCCAGTGCTGGTGGCATTCCTGATTCCTTCTGCAATGGCTGCAGGCACTTCACCTTACTGAGCATCCTGCTGGCATGTGTATCTTTACAGGGCACAGGAGATTTCAGACCAATTACTGGACAACTCTGACTCCTCTCTCTGCCAAAGCAAAACCCGTTGTTTTTTCATTGAGGGAGGTAAGCTGAGAGTGCTGTAGTGATGTGAAATGTTAATGGAGAATGTGCACAGGAATCGCACCTAGGGAGGGCGATGTAAAAACAGGTCCCTGGCTTTTTTTTCTTATCAGGTGGCAAGAAGTCAGAAGGTTATACTGAAAGAAATTATCTAACAGCTTTGACTTTTTTCCCTCCAATTACTGTAATTTACAGACCTGAGAGAGGCTTGAATTTAAGAGGCGTTTCATTGTTTTAGGTAAAATAACTTCTCTGGCTTTTTGTTCTTATTTATACTGCAGTCGCTGTTGTTCTGGAAACACAAGACACATTTGGGAGTCTGCAGGTGTATCCCTTCTGTCCTCTCTAAGGCCCCTTCTTGTGGCCAAGGTGATCCAGGTTGCCTTGGTGTAAATGAGCCATCAGGCTGTAGCTCTTGGGGGGTGATGTGAAGGGGTGAGCTCATGTCCCCTGGGGATGGTGACTGGCTGAGCCCCTGCCCGTCCCCAGACAGCGCTTCTGTAGACGCTCCAGATTATAAGCAAATGTGTTAAAACTCTTTGAGTGTATTTTTTTCCCCCTCCCCTGCTGATTCTGCAGACTAACTCAGAAAAACATTTATGTTCAAATCCCCCCTGGCATATCCCAGCAAAACAGCCACTGCCCTCTGTTATCCAACGGTACCTCAGCAGGTCCTGAGATGCACCGGGCAGAGCAACCTCGTCTGGCCCGGGGTTTTGGGGCACAGCAATCTTTTCATCCAACAACTCTAATGCCAGCACAATACAAAGGTGAATTAAAAGACAAATTACTGTGGCACAAGAAATCCTAGAATCATTTAGGCTGGAAAAGACCTTTTAAGATTGAGTCCAACCCCAAAAAGTCCCTGCTAGTTCAGTTTCCTAAGAGTGATTTCCTTTTCCTTGCTTCCCTCAGACTTCCTCTGTTGCTGACAGGAAATCAAATTCACCAGGTGAAAATTACTCTTGCCATGTCTGGAAGGCGGCCCAGGTGATTTCAAGAGATCAGTATGGCCCAATAACTGTATTCTTCTTTATTCAGTGCTAGTTTGGATCTGTGTATTTTTCTTCTAGTGTGCTCTTTGTCTATGTAAACATTCAGTTTGTGTTTTACTATATGTCAGTATCAAGCTATTTTTCGTATGAGGTTATGAATTTTCTCATCCTCTTGGAAAAATGAAAAGTGAAATAGGCTTTTAAATAGTAAAAAAGTTATCCACACTGTTTGGCTTTCATCAGTTCCATCGATTTATATAAACACAGGGGTTTTGAAGAATACATTTATAATTTGTAAAAGACAGTAACATACCCAGTTTAACAAGAATTTAGTTATGTGGAACGTTTATTTATGTGTTACTCTCTGGGAATTATTTTGGGCTCTGCAGGCTCTGTCAGTCGGCAGTACTGGATATACTGGGTTTCATTTGGAAGGTTTCTGAGAGCAGCTTAAGAAAAAAAGGTTTGTTTTCATTTTAAAAGATGTATCTTATTTCTGGGAAGACCTCATGTGGCTGGAAGAGTGGGCCACAAAGTAAAATGCAAACCTTCTGAATGTAAGTAACTGCATAACAATTTTCTGTACCTTTCAATTTATAGAGCTTATTTAATGCTAGCTTTCTGCTTCATAGCCAGCACAACTCCAGATAAAATCTCTCTTCAGTAGCGCCAAAGAACAAATCTGCCTTCATTCGGGGTTGTCTTTCAATGCTACAATCTGCTACTAGGTCAGCGTACGTACCTATGTACACATACCATAGTGTGTCGAGTGGAAGGGACCCATGAGGGTCAAGTCCCCTCCACCCTTAGCCTGAGGCTCTCAGCTGCAAGCGCCGTGGGGTCCAGCCCCTCCGATGCACATCGCTGCCCTCCCGAAGAGCCCCGGACATCCGTCACAGCGCGCTGGTCGCAGGGCTCAGCCCACCAGCTCAGGGCGTCGTCGCTCTGGGACTGGGGCAAGGCATCGTGCTCTTCTTTATTCCTGATGCTGCGTGCGTTAGTCCAGAGACATTCCTGACGCGGTGGAGCAGGCTGACGGGCCTTGCTAGCGCTCCGCTCCTCAGACACTGGCGTGCTGCCTCCAGGCTCACCTTCACTGAGCCTGGCCTTACCGCTCTTCCCCCCTTCACATCTAGTTTAAAGCTCTTTCAATGAGCTGGCTGACTCCGGCACGCAGATCCTCCGAGCCCGGGGCGCCTGCCCTGTCACCAGCAGGTCTGCTGCCATCCGGGCTGACTGGTGACCGAAACCCCAAAATCTGGCTGGCGACACCAGCCTCGGAGCCGGGCGTCGATCTGCCGGCTCCTTCCCTCGTCCTCTGCTGGCAGCACGGAGGGGAACACCGCTTCTGCTCCTCATCCCGTAGCCAGGGCCCTGCAGCCTCTCCCGGGCGCCCTGGGGCTTCTTACTGCAACTTCGCCGCTGCCCGCCTGAGAAAGCAAGAGCGAGCTGTGCCCGCGGGCCGGGCCGCGCTGGCGGCCGGGGGGGCTTCCCCCACAGGTGGGGCTCGGCCGCGGGCGCTGGCGGGGCTCTGCGCTCCCCCGCAGTTCCCCCCCCACACCCACCGCGCCGCAGCCTCCGCGCGGGACCGGAGCTGCTGGCCTCG